>PVYJ01005433.1:0-22920 GCA_002995095.1 Rhizopogon sp. AM-2018a | reverse complement strand
GGTCCCGATGTTATTATGCATTATGAGCATACGCACAATTTTACATAAACTTTGTTTATTTTTTCCGATAGTTATTATGTAATCCCAGCATCAAACTCGAATGGATGTTGGATGCAATATGTATTTCTCATTCCTTCTTTCAGAGTCGCTGATTTAGTATGGGTTGCAGATGTAGCAATCTAACCTCGCGAAGTTCAACGAACTAACTTCGGTTGACTTCGTTACTGTCGAAGTCTTTCGAACTGTGCACAATTTCCACTTCGGTTCGCTTCAATTCACCATGGCGGCTCCCAACCACGACACCTTCCTGAATTGGACCCTGGTCTGGTTCACGATGTCACTTACCTATGATGCGCAGTCCTCGATGAAGATCTGAACCATACAACTAACTCATAATATATTTTCAGACAAGAACTCAAGGTGAGCGTTTACAAGGGTATGTAAGTTATATACTTATGTCAGTGTCAGTGTTCGCAACGACTACGAAATGATGAGTTAAATCTACAGTCTACAAGATTATCGATGGCTTGCACTGTTGCGCGATAGTTTCGCTTACGATCCAACGAGAAACTACCGAGTACGCAACTAACAGATCTGCCACATTTTAACGGAATCCCTGCAAAGCGCGCATTTTAATGTCAGAGGTCGAAGAACGAAAGGCCAAGCAACTTACACCATGAAAGAACTACTCTCTCCATTCGAGCCCCACGTGGGGTACCACTGGTTCTGTGCTAGCGCAAAGTCCCGCATGGCTGTGTTCGAGTCATCCAACCAAGGCTTGTTACCAGCATTGTCGGGGAACCATCCATTGGTCCCGCCGACAGCGAGGTTAATGATGAGATAGAATTCTATACATTGCTCAATGAGGTACACTGCAAATTCATAACCGCCATAAGAGCTCACCTTGATCGAAAGGCGTTGCATTCGTTCCGTTAACCCAAGGGTTTTGCAGAACGATGGGCTGTGTGCCGTTTTGGACCACAGAGGGGAAGTCTCCGCGCGTAAAGAAGGGCTCGTTGAACGAAAGCTCGAGCATATAGTGCAGACGGCTGTCGACATAAATGCGGCTTTTGGGAAACTTTCAGACGATCGTTCGATTTTGTAAGTAACGTGGAACTCACAGGAATTGTTCTGTCCACTCCAGGGTATACGTGTGGAAGGATTCTCCATAGTCGGTACGCCGCTGCGTCCACCAGCCGAAAGTCTTGGACACAGCGTTCAAGAACGATAGGGGTCCCCAGTTGAGTGATCCGCGGACGTAGTCGATACCCCTGGTCATAGGTCAGCAAACTGCGATCCGTGAATCAATGGGTGCCTCACTGGTCGGGGTAACTACGACTGTTCCCGCGCGATTCCATGATGTCGATTTCGCCGCTCATTGGCCATGGTCCGTATGTGTTGTTGACAGGAAGCATCCAAATCGCGGGCCAGAGCTGCAGTAACCGATCAGTAAGTCACGTGCTCTTATCTCGTCGGTCAACATGCTCACCCAATCACTACAGCAAACCAATGATCATCAGTCTACATGTCAGATCGCCGAAGTATGACACTTACCCTCGTGGGAGCTTTGCTCGTACCTCAACTTTGCCATATTTGATACTGGCACTTTGGCGCGTGGTAATCCTCGCACTTTGGACAGGGTTGATTACCGCTCCTGTGGAACTATTGCTTACCGCACCGCAGGATTGGTAGTAAGCAGCGGCGTTGAAGTTCGTAGAGTTCGATGAGCCCGGAAGAGCTTCCGGGTTCGTCTGATTGTACGTGCAATCGGTAAGGTTGTACGTGTAACCGTTGAGGATAGAGTCCATGCCAATAACGTCGGATGTCAAAGTAGGGGTCAGGTAAAGGTATCCGTCGGATGTGTACGAATTACTTGAAGACGAGGTTGTCATCTCAAACTCGCCGTTCCTGACAGAATATTTGTGTAAGTGATTTAATTTGGTAAGAGTACACATTCACTGACCCAAATCCACCTAATTGGACTTCACGGAACCAATTTCCGTTAGGTCCGAAAGTAGTATCGGTGTCAGAAGTGAAATCTTCGTCCAACACCATGCACAAATTGGCAGTGATCAAAGGAACGCTCTTGTAGCCAAAGTAGATGCGCACAGCAGAGGCTGCTATGCCGAGGAACGCGACTGAGTAGGTCAGGAAATAAGCAATGCGAGCATATGGGTCTTTGGTCGTGACCCAAGGCTTTTCCAAGGTAGTTGGATCTTCAAGCATGGTAGAACGCATGCGAGATTTATCCTTGGATGGAACGAGGCTCGGGGAAGTCGAGAACGCTGTCATAGGACGAGATGGCGGTGCGGCGAAGGTTTCACGAAGAGGAGTACCGGAAGAGTTGATGCGACTGGGGCCATCGCCGGTGGCAGGACGGCTACTGCCATAGTAGGAGGATTTGCGAGGACGAGGTATGGGTTCTGGAGCCTCATACTGCGGTATACTTGTTGGCATAGGGGGCGTAGTTCCGCTGGGTGGGTCAATGCTAAAGCTGCGAATGCTAGCGGGTGGAGAGAAAGGGTTGACGATGGAACTTGTAGGAGTTCCTGCTGTGGAAGGACGAGAGTAGTTGCCAGCAGTGGAGGATTGATTACGCTGGTGAGACTTGTCACCAAGGTAGAAGGGAGGTGGAGGTTTGATGTCATCCTTGTTTGATGATGCCGACATGATGGACTATTGAAATCTCAAACAATTTAGAAGTGCCAGCGAACGATTGGACTGTACGGGGTAATTTCGCTGGATCTTTATAACAGATTTCGAAGTCTGGATTGCAAGTACAAATGATCCCTGAAATATATTTAATGCTCAGTAGTACTTACGCTTGACATCGGTTTATTGCCAAGTTTATGCCGCCAGTGGACAATCGTTATGCGAATGGTGCCTATTTGGCATTTGCTTCCGGCAGAACCTCGATCGCCCATGCGAACGGTGTTTGTTCGGACTTCCTTTCTTAGTCCAACTCCCTGCCAATCACCGGAGGCGGTTCACCATTCGGACATAATAGAATCTGACAGGACTGCCTGGGCCATCCTCGATGTATAGCAAGGCGCCCGGCTGCTCATACATGCTGGAACTGATTATCGTTGGAACGTGAGATTTCCCTAGCGTTGGTCCCAGGTTTCCCTTATTGCCAAGCTTTCAAATAGCGCCTTTTGGCAAGGTCAGTCGATTTCCCTTGATGTCGCTTAGAACGTCGATGATGATGATGCACGGTGGTGATATCACAGATACGATGACGACGAGTGAGTGACAGTGATAATACAAAGTATTACTTTCATTCTGGCAGTGTTTTCGTAATAAGTTGACCGCCAAGGCACCTATGCGTAATAGGGCCCCTACTGAAGGGTCCCTTCAAGTCATATAGTAAGGCATGCACTTACGTTCACAAAGACAGCCGTTCCGAACCCTACGTACTCGATGGTATAACCTTATCCAGCTAATTATGATAGCGCTTCATCGTGTGTTCCGTGTAAATCAGGTCCATTCTGACAACAACAGATGCGATGGACACGGCCCTCTGAGTCAATATTGCTCGTGAAGCCCATGACGCAGTGCAGCAGCTTCCATGATACGAAGTCGCATTATCATTATTTTGAGTAGTCGAACTGTTGAATTTTCAATTGATAAACCATTTCGAGCTTCGTCCTCTACATGATAGAGAATCGATCTCTCTGAGTCCGCCAGCTCACCTTCGGCCCTGTGCCGCGGGCCTCATGCACGTTAACCCTGTGCGGTTGATCGGACTACTCGACTTCCACCTAGAGGAAGTATTTCAATTTATTGTGATAATTCGGATGTTGTGGACTCCATTGTTCCGAACTTCGACACCACTCAACCGCACACGTTGAAACGAAGCTTATCTGGAGAAAACACACCCCATTAATCTTATCGCAGGCGGAACATGCGTGCAGCGAGGATTCTAAGGAATGCAGATCAATGATTCCTGATGGAGTTGGTCTTCACAGGTCCTAACGATGAGCGATAACACTCCAACGCAGAGGAATCTGCGTGGAAAGCGGATAATTAAATTAGAACGGGCGAAGCCAAGTCAGGAGAACTCAGTAACTTCACCCCTTCTCGCCCTCACTTTAACGAAGTTTATCTAGACCGAAAGTCGCTCCTGAGTTACAGGATTGCCCTTGGGTATTCTGATTGGTGGGAGCACAGCCAAAAGCATGGAGTAAATGAACGTTCCTTGAACTATTCCGGATGAAGAGGAACTGATCCCTGCTAATAACGCGGTTAAGTTTTATAGATGGCAGTGTTCCATTCCATAGCAAAGAAGGCACAATCCGTGTCAAGAAGCGAAGAACTTGAAAGCTCTACGGCGCAAGGCTGACGAAGACGAAGATGAAGTAAGTTATTAGTTCAATTGATACGTACGGTGCTTATGAAACGAAGGTAGCATTGCAAATGTTGATATTGGTTATGAGTCCTTGACTTCAACAAGGATTGTGGTATTGGAACCGGCACGAAAATCGGTCCGCATCATGTTAACGGCACGACGTGGTATATGGAATATAACTTGAATAGTGATTTTACATAACTGCAGTGTGCCGCGTCAGAGTGAGTAAATGTTTTGTCGCAGAAGTCCAGAGCCCAGACAAGTCGAAATCCCACGTCTTGCCAAATGGGATGACCGAGCCAAAGGAGTGATTTGTTTCCGTGTCGAGGGACACGAACGGTTCCTCTCGGACAATTCGCGGAGCTGGAATTGACTTATGTAACGTAAGCGAATCCTCGATGGTTCTCCATGGGATGCTCCATCCTATGCAAGGGTCTCAGGGTGAACCTGCTCACCGGATGTCGAGATGGCAGGTAAAATTCTGATCCCTTTTGTTATCAGGGATATCAACCAACAAATTGAATCCTTGGCCTGATGATCATGGAATTTGGGTCATTAGCGCGCAGGGGTAAGGTTATTCTAGTTCACCATCATGTTTATGTCGGCCACCCGTTCCAGGGGCAAAAATACTGTTTTTAGGTACTCGTACCGGTGCGAATTTTATTCCAGATATCGGATACTTCTCAGATCCGTTCACTTGTTCTCGACCTAACATTAAGGCGTACTGACAAAAGCACAGATACGGGCCCGATAGCCCCTCAAATTGTAATACGACACCATGCCATGCTGTACTAATCCAGGGCCTTGGATCGCCTGACCCTGACTTGTTGTTCTCTGTTATCGGAAGTACGCCTTTCGTTCAGATGTCAACTGCTCAGTATTTCCAAATCTGGCCTCATCCAGCTCGGCGCTCTTATACCCCTCTCCAAGGTTTGAATGAGCTTCGAGCACCGAACTTCCCATTTCCCCCCTTCGACCTAGGAACGGTCTCTATCTCTTCGCCACTTCTACTTGTACACTTCGGGCATCCACCATCATGGCTATGGACTACGACGCGTATGATGCACTCCTGCATCACATATTTAAACAAGTACGTGCAACATATTGATTTCTGCTTCTACAGACAAGTTTATTTGCTGCCGACAGACTCAGGGTGATGCTTGGTTCAAGCCCACCGAGGAGAATGTATCTGCCGGTGTTTGTCTCCGTGTCGAACCTGGTCATTTTCGCGTCTTTCCCTATGAAAACGCCTACCTTGCACCTTTCGAGGCAGCAGTGCGTCTCTTAAACCCCGTCGTGGCCGTCAAAGTGAGAAGTGCTGCTGTCCACGCCGCACTGGCGACTGTGTATGTTATTTGTTGTCGAATTTATGACTCACTCTCACATTTCGCATAGCCCCGAAGACGAATCTGCTATCTATGTCGATCACAATACGCGCATTCAGATCGTTGCTTCCATGGCTATGCTGCCACGAGCTGAGAAGGAACAGTGTGGTGCCTTTATTGCAAGTCCACGTCTCACTGTTATGATTCTTTTCTGACGAAGCCCTCAGCGTGACGAGTGTGTTCTCATTCTCTGGTCCGATAATTTGGACAACATTATCCCCCTATGCCGTGACTTCGAGGAAAAGCTAATTAAGCTCGTCTGGAGACAACGTGCCGCTATCTCCGCTCCCTCTGAGATTTCGCCATCTACTATAGTGTCGGATGACAACCTCCTAGCAACGAAGGAAGTCACTACCGAAGAGATTCCGGTCACTGAGAAAGAACTTGCAAATCGGCGGCCAGCACCTAAGTCGTCGTCACCATTTTGGAAGATCTTTAGTTGGAGCACTACGCGTCAAGAGCACGAAGGCGACGCCGAAAAGGGTGCGAAGAAAATTCGTCAAACCAAGCTCCTTGCACCTATCTACAATGGTCTAGGCTGCGGTCTGTCTCTCTGTATGTAACTCCCGAATCGGATATTATCAAATGAGGACTTACCTTTTTCGATAGTTTTCATAGGAACTGGCGCCAGCATGCTCCTGCAGGAGTCGATGCTTGATGGCAATTGGATACGATTTTGTCTCCTGGTAACAGCACCATTTTCATTTTGCGTTTCTCTGGTATGTCCAGGGTCACATATAGCACCCTTGAATGAATTTGACTTGTGCCTCTCCAGTTTTTCTCCCTGCAGATTATTGGAAATACCGGCATGATGTAAGTAACCGGTCTGGCTCACCTTGACTTGTGTTGAATTTTTTTTGGTAGTATTGGTCCTGTCGCACAGTACTATGAAAACTCGCGTTATTATTCTGCTATCAAGCCGGAGGCCGACAAGGAGGTCGATTCAGCTCTTCCTCATGTCACTATCGAGCTTCCCGTCTACAAAGAAAGTCTGGAGCAAACAATGTAAGGTCGAATTCGAAGTCTGGTCGCCTATATTCATGTCTGTCTTCTTAGCGCACCGTCTGTCTACTCTATAAAAAAGGCTATGCAGACGTATGCTCGCCAGGGTGGAACATCTTCGATCTTCGTGCACGATGATGGTCTGCAGCTCATTTCGGAGCCGGAACGCCAGGAACGCATTACTTTCTACGCTGATCACAACATTGGCTGGGTCGCGCGACCTCCTCATGATTCCGCTCCAGGCGGATTCAAACGTGCCGGCCGGTTCAAGAAGGCATCGAATATGAACTACGGGCTTACGCTTAGCTTGAAACTCGAGAAGCATCTCAAGGAACTTATTGAAGCAGAAGAACGAGGCGAGCTGGAGGACGACGATCAACCCCTGGAGGATCGCGCTTTGACTATGGCTTGTGAAGAGCTCTACTTGGAAGGCGGCGAAAAATGGAAACCGTGGGCTTGTAATGGCAAATCCATTAGAATGGGAGAGATCATTCTGCTTGTCGATTCCGATACCATCGTCCCCGAGGTGAATGAACTCGTCGCCTTTTTATGTTAAAAATCTGACGCCGGCATAGGATTGTTTTCGTGATGCCGCTCGTGAACTAGCAGAGAGCCCTGAAGTGGCGATCATTCAGCATGAATCAGGTTGGTGAAATACTTTGTGCTCCATATGCAATGATAACTAAATCTCGTATTCAAGATGTCATGCAAGTCGCGAACCACTACTTCGAAAATGGTATTGCCCATTTCACTAGGCGAATCAACAAGTGTATCTCCCTTGGTTGCGCGAATGGTGAAATAGCCCCTTTCGTCGGACATAATGCCTTTCTTCGGTGGTCGGCGCTTCAGGATGCTGCTTTTGTAGATTCGGCCGATGGGAAGACGAAGATCTGGTCAGAATCAAATGTCTCCGAGGATTTCGACATGGCTTTGCGACTTCAGGTAAGTTCTTGTATTAATTAGACCTGGCGTTTGACTGACGCTCGTTTGTGTGCAGCTAAAGAGGTACAGCATACGATGGGCGACCTACTCCCAGGGCGGCTTTAAGGAAGGTGTATCGTTGACGGTCGACGATGAGCTGAACCGATGGCAGAAATATTCATATGGTATGCATGAGCGGTTATATCAACAGAATATATGCTAACGAGTAGGGTTTTGTGAAGGCTGCAGCGAGTTGATTTTCAACCCTCTTGTTGAATGGTGGAGGAAAGGTCCCATCAACAAGCAGTTGCGAATCTTCGTGTGGTCAGATGCGCCGATCCATTACAAAATTAGCATGATGGCATGTGAGTAACGTTAACGCTGAGTTATGATCATCTTGCTGATTTTTCTTTCGAAGACATGTTTTCCTATTGTGGGACAAGATCTTTTGTTGTACTCGTGCTATGCTTACAGATTTCTATAGATGGTATTGCCGCTTCTGGATTTTTGTCGGTCCTCAACTATGTCCTTCTTGGGCTTGCAATCGAAACGGATGGTTACTATCTCCACAGTTTTGAAGTCTTTCTTGCAATCCTCGCCGTATTCCCTGGATCGGGTAACGTTGGCTACGTACTTCTTGAATACAGACTTGGACACCGCAGCATATGGGACTCGCTTGTCGAGACCTGCACATGGATTCCTTTCTTGTAGGTCTCCGTCACTCATTTTGTATTCCTCAAAGCTCACGTCAATTCTTCGCAGCTTTTTCTTCTTCGGTGGTCTTAGTGTCCACCTTACCACCGCTCTTTTGGCTCACATGTTCTCGTACAACATCACTTGGGGAGCAACGAAAAAGGAAGTCGAACGTTCGAATTTCTTCATCGAAGTGCCCCGGATTCTCAAGCGCTTCTGGCTTGCCTTCGTGTTGGCTTTTGGCACCTTCGCTATGATCTTTATCTTCAGTCTTCCTATCGTCGGCGCCGATTGGCAGATTCCGGGCACCTACTGGGCAGTTATTCTCCCTCTTGCGTAAGTGTTTTTATCAGCATCGGCCACCTCCACGTCGTACTCAAACTTCATATAGGCTTGTTGCTGGAAGCCATATTCTATTCCCAGTGCGTATCTATGATAAAGGTGTCGTTTATGGGTAACTGATATCGTTTTGCAGATTGTGCTCAATCCGTGGTTGATGATTTTCTCTTACTGAGCAGCGAGAGCGTTGCTTATCTTAATCCTAATCGCTCATTGTGTTGTGTTGGACGAACGGACTAATGGTAGCAACATGCTACGTATTGCTTGTATATTTTTGACGCCTGTATAGAGGTATCATACACAGGGGTAATTGGTATATGTCAGATCTCAATACTTGTTGTTCTTTCGCGTATCTTGTCGTATCCTTGTACTACACACATGCTATTTAATATCTAACAAGGATTCGGTGTCATCGTATCTGTTCGTTGGCGGGAATAGAAGTGCTTCTTGACATCGGTGCATCATGATGCATTTTGGTACGTCGGTCATGATGATGATATAGTATCTATCTACGCGAGGAAGCCGCTTATCCTAATCCTCGTGTTATTCACTGCTCCGTGTTTGTGTTGGACGAATGGACGAGTCTGTTTTTTTTGGACGCCACAGCAGTCCACAACTGGGGAGTAGTAATACTTAATTTTGCGCATGTTCTTTCGCGTGCCTTGTCGTATGACTGGTATCCACACACACATGCCTGTAAACCCAAGGCCTAGGCCTAAACAACGATGTTCTCGTTGACGGGGAATGAATTAATGCCATTGGAAGTACTTCTTGACATGTGTGCGCATGCGTGTGCATGCGTGTCAGTAGCTACTACTTTACCCTGCATCGGTTGTGAAGAAAAAAAATCAGGCAAAATAGTTACCAGCGCAGTGGTCATAATATCGATAGAATCATAATCGCGCGTCGTCTATGCATTGTTCTATGGAATCTTCTGGTTTGATGACAAGAGATTACGTGCTGAGAGTTGGCTCAGAGATACCTGAAGTTTTGTCGACGTCGTAAGCCCAATGGCCCGGGGCGGTGTTGAAGGGGCAGTGTCATCATGATAATTGTCACTCTTTGTCACTGCTAACGTTGGAATTGTCAGTGCCTGGTTCGAACTTCAGACTAGTTGAGGTTAGTTAGGACGAACTCCCTGCATCAACGCGAACCTGTAGCGCGTACTAACGGTGGCGTTAATGCCAAGTTACACTATCGCCGGACGGACCCGCCGAGCGCCCAACACGATATTTCTAATTGCTTCCGATCGACTTGAACGTTTACTCGTTTCCGAAATCCCAGGACTCTGCATGTTCATGCCAGGGACAGGCTTATTTTCTGACGTTTTGAAGATCGTGGAACTGGATCAAGATTGGCAAATATTGTTGAAAGTCAGATCAGGCTGCTTCCATTTGCTACCGACACGCCGTTCTAGTTATCGCAGAAGCGATATGTGCAGTACGGACTCGCCAAGCCGGGCTGAGATACATTCCGACGTCCAGCCTCTGCAGACTGCAGGGCTCTTCAGCCCTGATCGGCCTGATCAGCGCCCTTGTGAGTTAATGCGGAGAACGTGTTGAATCAGGAACTGATTATACTCAGAGTATGCTTTCTCCCGAGCGGCTTCCGTTAGGCTTCCGTCCTTCCTTGGCTTCTGCTGTGTTTTTTGGAGGATCTCGCTCAGGTTTTGGTGTCATCGATTTTCTCATAATTCATGCCCGACCCCTTCCCTTAAGGTTGATCGTAATATTGTAACAAATTGCTGATATCTCATGTTCAAATTTTCCTTTCTCGTCCCATCAATGGGCCTGGCCAAGGGGCTGTTGCGCGGACACCGTATCTTAAAGCCTTCATGATTGTCTATGGGTTTTTCGCCTGCCAAATTTAAATTCGTATCAGCTCTCTGTGCTTAAGGTAGCTACTAGTTCCTTCAGATTTCTTCAGTCTTATATATATATAGCGTTCGAACGTTCCCTGTAGCTGCATCCCCTAGTTCAAGTCAGCCAAACGACATGGATTATGATCCGTATGACGCACTTCTTCATCACGTCTACCAACAGGTCAGGTTTAACTTCCGTTCAAATTCAATCACTTATCGATATTCTGCCATCTAGACTCAAGGCGAAGCATGGTTCCGGCCTACGGAAGAATCAATCGCCACAGGTGTCTGCCTTCGGGTAGAGGCAGGTCATTACCGCGTCTTTCCGTATAACCAGTTATTACTTGCTCCATTTGAGGCCGCCGTCAGACTCCTTAATCCAGTGGTAGCTGTAAAGATCCGCAGTGCTGCCGTTCACGCCGCATTCAACACGATGTAACGCCTTCAAATTTGTTTTTCTTATTCACATCAACTCATCTTCTTGCTCATGTGCACAGTGCAAATGCGGACAATTCAATTTATATCGACTCCGACACCAAGATTCAAGTGCTGGATTCCATGGCCTCTCTACCTCGGGCCGAGAAGGAGCAATGCGGCGCCTTCATTGTCAGTCACCCCCTTTTCTCCATCTATGCAACTCTAACATACAATGTAATACAGCGCGATGAACGAGTCATTGTAGTCTGGTCTGATAGTTTTGACGGTATCATACCACTGTGCCGTGACTTTGAGGAAAAGCTCATTAAATTGGTCTGGCGCTGCCGCCACATGGCATTGTCTGGGCACAGCACCCCACCATCCACCAACTCTCCATCGGTCGTGGCTTCTGCCGCCAATTTGGTAGTCAGAGATACAGTCCTTACAGAATCTATTCCTGTCACGGAGAAAGAGCGAAACAATATGCGTTCGAAAGCGTCGCCAGATAAATCTAGGTGGGGTTGGCGTTGGCGCGTGCCACAGGAGAAACAAGGCATCTCGATTGATGACCCGGAGAAAGAAGCCTCTTCGGTAACTAAAGGCCCCCGTCCGATTCGCCTCTACGCCCCATTTTACTGTGGCTTGGCGACGGCATTATCAATATGTAAGTTGAATATTTACTACCTGTTCTTCATCGTCTAATCCGTCCAAGTTTTCATTGGCAGTGGTGCCAGCATCCTTCTGGCTGAATGGTTACTCGATAATAGTTACACCCGTTTTATCCTGCTCCTCACGACTCCCTTCCTCTTTTGCGTATCACTGGTGAGACTGATGGTACCTTCCAAGAGACATCGTGTTCATCGTCATAATTATAGTTCTTCTGTTTGCAACTCGTGGGCAACCTCTCATTGGTGTAGGTCCCTTCGATACATTCCCATATTTGTTCATGGACTCATTAACATTTAGCCTTGGTCCGGTCGCCCAGTACCACGAGAACTCAAGATATTACTCCGCGGTGCGCCCATCTCCGAACAAGGAAGTCGATGCCGCCTTACCCCACATTACCGTCGAACTTCCGGTCTTCAAAGAGAGTCTGGGGCAAACAATGTAAGATCCCTCTACACCCGCTCCTTCGCAGCAGAATAGTTCATGCTGACACGTGTTCATCAGTGCTCCCTCGGTGTTCTCCATTAAGAAGGCGATGCAGACATACGCCCGGCAAGGCGGCACTTCTGCCATTTTTGTACATGATGACGGGCTGCAGCTCATCAGCCCGGAGGAGCGGGAAGCACGAATTTCTTTTTATGCCGATCACAACATTGGCTGGGTCGCGCGTCCGAAACACGACGGTGCTCCTGACGGCTTCAAGCGTGCTGGCCGGTTCAAAAAGGCGTCGAACATGAACTACGGGCTCGCATTAAGCTTGAAGCTTGAGAAGCACTTGAAGGTGCTCGAAGAGGCGGATGAGAAGGGGGGACTGAATGACGGCGAGTATGGGTGTCTTGAAGACAAGGCATTGGAAATGGCCGTGGAAGAGGTATACAACGAGAACGGTGGCAAGTGGAAACCATGGGCAAGCAACGGGAAGTCTTTGCGCATTGGGGAAGTTATCTTGATCATCGATGCAGACACCATCGTACCTGAGGTGACGAACCATGACTGAATTGACAACGTGGTGGGTTACTGATTTTTTTTTTTCATTTTATTCCAGGATTGTTTCCGCGATGCCGCACGAGAGCTTGCCGAGAGTCCTGAAGTCGGGATCATCCAGCACGAATCGGGTACGTCTCACTCCTCACCAGCACGTAAGATGTCTTGACACATTTACTAGACGTAATGCAAGTTGCGCACCACTACTTCGAGAATGGTATTGCGCATTTCACACGACGAATCAACAAGTCCATCTCTATCGGGTGTGCGAACGGGGAAGTAGCTCCCTTCGTGGGGCACAACGCTTTTCTGCGGTGGTCGGCTCTCCAGGATGCGGCGTTCATCGATCCCGCCGATGGGAAGAAGAAGATCTGGTCAGAGTCAAATGTTTCTGAAGACTTTGATATGGCTTTACGGCTGCAGCTGAAGAGGTACAGTATCCGATGGGCAACGTATTCCAAGGGTGGGTTCAAGGAAGGCGTGTCGCTCACTGTCGATGATGAGTTGAATCGGTGGCAGAAGTACTCATACGGTAAGCCTCTCTCGGTATCAACAGTACTTCATTCTAAGAGGAGCAGGATGCAATGAGCTTATATTCAATCCGCTCGTTCATTGGTGGAAGATGGGACCCATTGCCAAGCAGCTCCGCATTTTCATCTGGTCTGACGCCCCAGTGCACTATAAACTCAGCATGATGGCTTGTGAGTGCTTCTCATTTCGTATTAACCACATGCATTAAACTTCTGTGCAGACATGTTCTCGTACTGTACGTTCCTTTCTTCCATTTTACGAGATGAGAACCTTCACAACGTTTGATGTGTAGACGGGATTGCAGCATCGGCGATTCTCTCCGTGCTCAACTATCTTCTACTAGGCTTCCAAATTGAAGTCGATGGGTTCTTCTTACACAGCTTTGAGGTTTGGTTGGCATGTACTGTTGTCTTCCCTGGCATTGGCAACCTCGGATATACGCTTCTCGAGTACCGTCTGGGTCACCGTAGCCTTCTGTCTTCAGCATTAGAAAACGTAACCTGGATACCTTTCTTGTGAGCGTCATCCGTTCTATATCTGGACATACAAATTCTGAAATATTCTGATATCTAATTTAGTTTCTTCTTCTTCGGCGGCCTAAGCATTCACCTTTCGATGGCACTACTCTCCCATCTATTCTCTTACGACATTACGTGGGGTGCTACGAAGAAGGAGGTCGAGCGATCGAACTTCTTCATTGAAGTTCCGAGGATCATAAAGCGCTTTCGCGTTGTACTGATATTGTGCACGATCATCACAGCGGGGATGATTGTGCTCAGCACATCGCTGGTGCCTGCTGGGTGGCAGGTAGACCCCAGGGACTGGGCAGTTGTTATGCCGCTCGCGTAAGTTTCGTGTATCTGCGCTACAGTCGACGAAAACTTACGATTATTTGGCTGAATAGTATCGTCGTCGGAAGTCATATTCTGTTCCCTGTAAGTCAAAATTACTCGTGCTTAGTATCCTCGCTGACGAATATCTGGTTCGTAGATCGTCCTTAACCCCTGGTTGATGATATTCTCGTACTAGGACGCTGGTTTCTTCTTGACAGTTGGGTTTTCTCTTTTTTTCTTTTTTGGTACAATGCATGCATAGGGTCGTCATTCTCTTTCCATGGACTACTACTGTAATCATGAGGTCTACATAACGCGTTTACAAGTTACATATAAATCTCTCTGTCCAGTTATCGCGTTGATGGTTGTTACAGTAATTTGCCTATTGTATTGGTATTCAACTGCAGTCTACCGCAGATTCCGCTTCGCCAGAGGGTTACGTCTGCATGCAGCCTCTTTTTATCGACCCACTTGCCACTGCGAGCTAGAGCTGGGGCTGTGGCTGTGTACATCGTCCAGCACTCGGGAACACTCGCAGTGCCCGAAGCGAGCAAATAAATTGCATGACAAGCAGTGCCATAAGCTACCTACTAGTACATACATGGCTGACTTGACAGTACTTACTGTAATAAATTGAAACTTACATAACGTTCATCGTTGTTACATGCAACGGCTCTGGCGCTACCAACCACATCCAATCCTCACTGACTCATTTTTCTATATATTTACTTCGAGGTTCCCCGGTATTCTGTGTCGTCCTTGTTGCCCGAGATTTGACATACTAAGACAATGGCTTCTTGGTGCGTTCCCCGTTGCCCTCTTTCCATCATCGGGTCAAATCTATAATTGTGCTGTGCAACCAGGATCGACGTATTCTCCTTTCTGACCGTGAGTAGACAGACGGCATGCTACCACCCTCCGCTCATTTCTAACCCCCGCCTGCAGATAACGCTCCTTTTCGGTGGGGGCGTCCTCGGTGGCGTCCTTCTCGCACAACGAATTTCAGCGGCTGCTCAGAATACGAAGGAAGCGTGCGTTGAAAACTGGTCGCTTTATCGAGCTCAAGAGCTTGACTGGATTGTCTTAGTCTTCAGAGCAAGGGCATTTCTATCTCGGATAAGGGAGTGTCTGTGAAGACGTCGAAGAGATTCGACAGGGAACATTATGTGGATGCAACACAACGGTCAGCAGAGTTTTACGCCGTTTTCTTTTTTTTTTGATTTCCTTGCTCATGTGGATATATCCTTGTCGATCTTTCACAGCGGTATAATCAAGGTGGTGGGCGCGTCCACTTTTCGCTCCAACAACCCGGATGACTCTCAACAAAACGTCAAATCTAAGTCGACTACCAACCTGTCCGTGGCAGATGATGCCACCCACCGCGAAAAGAAATTGTTTGGGATACGGCGAGCGCACAGTGGGGCGAGTAAGTGAGTGTGTGTGATAGTGGACATCGGGGAGAGTAGGTATGACCGATAGGGGCATTGGACCTGGGTGCGCTCGTGCTATTCTTAATGGGGAGGTATGTGTACTTGACGAAACAAATATTTATACACGATGTATACTACTGGCCGAAAGTCTGCGAGGCTGCATGAATGCATGAACTACTCTACTTTGCCCAAGTGCCCACTCGCCATGTCCACATACACGATGGTCTCCTGAATCGCAGGTAAGAGATAATTCATCACTTGAACAAGGCTTGCGCGTGACCTTAAACTTCATTTCAATCACCTGTTTCTAGAATTCTGCAAAGGACTCAAGGGTACAATGTTACATTATTTACCGTAATTTCTATCTGCAAGTACATGGTAGTCCATTTGTACTCCTCCGTTGATAGTGACTATGTGAACGGCGTGCCTGTGAAGACCTAGCAATTATATATCCATACATTCATGTCGGGTGGTGGGTTATCGATTACCAACCAGCTGTCCACGCTCCAGGTTCTACTCTCCAGGCTCTCCTGACGCGCGCCGGGATCTAGCCTCAAAAATCAGAGCGTTTCCAGCCTCCTTTTTCCAAGTGCATGTCACCGTAAAGAGCACGAACACATTTCACGTTCGGGAATGCTGGGATTATTGTACCTTCCAAGCGGTCGGAGACAATGTCGAGTGTTGTCGTGAGTCCACCAGCTATGACGAACAAAAGATCAAGTTTCTCCAAGCTCGGGAGGGTACCCGGTCCATCGCAGATAGCGGATACCAGCTGTAACGATTGAGTCGGGGAAGAGTACAAATGACGTAAAGCATACCTTTTCCATGTTACACCGTGGAATAGCATCAAAAGAAAATGGGCCCCCCGTGACAGTGAAAGAGCGCAAGCGGGTAAATAGCTTTTTCAGCGAAAGCTCGTTGATGAGCGGCGAAGTCGCCACTGACGATCTGAGCCAAAAGATTATGCTCTCGAGGCCAGGCAGTTGCTCAAACACCTGAAGCAGCAGCTTCATCTCGAAAACGTCCTCATGAAGAACGAAATTTTCGATGGCAAGCTGACGAGCAGTGACGATCTTCAGGACAGCCTCTAGATCATCCGTCTCGAGCGTGCGCAAGGTAGGAGTCGCAATTGGTCGAAGAACGAAGGAAGTAGGAGAACCGAACAATTTGACGGTGCGAACACTCAGTTCTCGTTCGGGTGGATTGTCTATGAAAGAGCAATTCCAGAACTCGAGGCGGTCGAGCTGCTTTAATGCTGCCATCGTCTCCCAATGTTCTGTCTTCACGAACGACCGATAGAATTTCACTTTCCGAATATTCGTCATGCATGCCGCTGCCCGGCAATATAGCGTCGAGAACGGAAAGAGGAACCGCTGCACATCGTTGGAAGCACGCCAATCTTTGAAGTGGCATTCCTTGACGTACAGAGCGACGGACTTGGCCGGCTCAGTGTTTGCTACAATCTGCCTGGCCCACGTCGTCTTGCGGGAAGCCTGAATACTATAGCCAGTGGTATCCCCCGAAAATACGACACGTTCGAAGACACGTGGTAGCGCGACAGTGCAGAAGAAACGGCAGACGAGTGCGAGAGCTGAGAGTTTTTTGATGTCTTGGTCCGACAGCGGCTGGCTGGCTGGCGCTATGCACTCAAAAATTGCAAGATAGATTTCGTTCGGGAGGTGGCGCAAGTTGGTCTGGCCATTCTTGGGTATTGGAGCTGGGAAAGGCGGTTAACTGTATTTTTTTGGTGAATTGAAGGATAACGCACTGGACAAGGAAAAATCCATAGAATTTGAAAATTATACCAAGGATTTGCGACAGGTGTAAGATGTTGTCTACTGATGAGTATGCCACCAAGGCCGTGAGTGGGAATGAGAAACATCAGGCGCTATACGCTGGCCAACAAGCGGGTGGGTATCCAGAGTCTGAGATTCGATTTTACGGTAAGCTAAGTTGCCGCTGTTTTTGAAACTTGTGGATATTGCATCATTGCATCATCCGTGATCGTTTGAAGGGTGGAAGATCGCGGTCATATCCAGAGACCCCCAGCACCTACATCTTCTCATGATGTAAGTTCCCCCACTGCTCGCTGGGTCTAATGCAGAACTATGAAGGGATGCTTGCCCTATACTGATTTAACGGACCTTCGTAAATATCGCTCTCACGACAGCCTGGACTCATACAGTAAATTGTAGAAGGAACGACCAGAAGTATCTTCATGTGTCTATAAGTCAAGTTGATACGAGTCATTCAGAATGCATTTTCAGAGTACGTCAACCCCATTTATACTCACTCATTGACTGTGACTACTTGATCGTGCTTGCTAGCAAGGAACGACACCAAATTAAACCTCCTCCAGCGTTGGAGTCCATGCAAATGCGTACTCGGTGCTAGGCATTCAATGGATTAGCTAGGCCGCACCTCGGTGGATGGGGAGGTAGGGTAAAAAAAAAGAGGGAGGAATACGGGTAGGCTTGTCAATGGGCCCAGGGTGTACGCGTTCACAGTTAGCCGAGTTCACTTGCTGAATATAGATCTCCTAGTGATATGAATTGCAGCAATACATCTGGAATACACACCGAGGGTCGGCCCTATGAAGGGTCAAATGGTTGCTTAATAGAAGGATGTTCAATGCCGTAACTGTTCACGATCGACATTCAACCAGTTAGACTTGTAACAGCAAACAGAAAATGAATGTGGTTACATGGCGTTGCCGCGTACGGGGAAGTATGGTGAATAGGCGTAAGTTTCACCTGCCCAGGTGAGATTGGACTGTCGCGTAAATGACAAGCACAGAAAGCGTGTGCATCACAGGGTGGATGTCAGAATTCCATCAACTTACGAGTCTGCACATGGGAGCACAGATGTCTCTTCTTCCATATCAGTGTCTGTTTGCAATGTATGATGCCAGCCTGGAAACATCATACATGCGGTGTTCTGGTCAACTCCAACGTGATGAAGACCAAGATCTTAACATCCACACGGTCGGGAATGTGGTGAAAAGCGTGGCTTGTAGCATTGGACTGCATGCCTGGAAATACTGAAGAGCTTTACGGGTAAGGCAAATGAATTATTGATATTTTCATGTCGGGTGGTGGATTTCCAACTAGCTGTCTCGACTCTCCGGGCTCGCTCCACTCCAATCAGAGCGTTTCCAGTCAGTACATCCCAAGCTCATGTCACCGTAAGGAGCACGAACACATTTCACGTTCGGAAATGCCGGGATTATTGTGCCTTCTAAGCGGTCGGAGACAATGTCGAGTGTTGCTGTGGGTCCACCAGCTGTAAGGAACAAAAGTTCGAGCCTCTCCAAGCTTGGAAGGGTACCTGGTCCATCACAGAGAGCGGACACCAGCTGTAACGATGAGTTTGGGAGGAGTACATATGATATAAAGCATACCTTTTCTGTGTCATGCCGTGGAATAGGACCCACGAAAGGGCCCTTCACAGTGAAAGAACGCAAGCGGGTAAATAGCTTTTTCAGCGAAAGCCCGCCAATGAACGGCGAAGCCGCCACTTGCGCTCTGAACCTAAAGGTGATGCTCTCGAGGCCAGGTAGTTGCTCAAACACTTGAAGCAGTAGCTTCATCCGGAAAACTTCACGATGGAGAACGAAATTTTCGATGGCAAGCTGACGAGCAGCGACAATCTTCAGGACAGCCTCCAGTTCATCTGTCTCAAGCGTGCGTAAGGTAGAAGCCGCAATTGGTCGAAGAGCGAAGGAAGTAGGAGAACCAAACAGTTTGACGGTGCGAACACTCAGTTCGAGATCAGGTGGATCTTCTATGAAGGAGCAATACCAGAACTGAAGGCAGTCGAGTTGCTTTAATGCTGCCATCGTCTCCCAGTGTTCATTCTTCACGAACGACCGACAGAACTCCACTTTCCGAATATTCGTCATGCATGCTATCGCCCGGCAATATAGCGTTGAGAACGGAAAGAGGAACCGCTGCATCTCCTTTGGGGCACACCAATCTTTGAAATGGCACTCCTTGACGTATAACGCGACGGACTTGGCCGGTTCAATGCCTGCCACAATCTGCCTGGCCCACATCGTCTTGCGGAAAGCCTTCATCCTATTGCTAGTGGTATTCCCAAAAAAAACGACGCGTTCGAATACACGTGGCAGCATGACGGCGCAGAAAAAACGGCAGACGAGTGCGAGGGCTGAGAAGGTCTCGATATCTTGCTCTGATAGCGGCTGGCTGCTTGGCGCTATGCACTCAAACATTACAAGATATATTTCGTTCGGGATGAGTGGCAAGCTAATCTGTCCATTCCGGCGTAGAGGAGCTAGGAAATACAGTCACTTGGATTTTTTTTGTGAACTGAGGGCCAACGCACTGGACCAGGAGAAATCCATGAAAAAGATGCAATATCAAGTTGTCTACCGTATGAACAAGAACCAAGACCGCGAGTTAGAAACCAAATTGATCAACGAGAGGGTGGCTAGTCTTGTCTGAAGTTCCGAGTCGGACCTCGGTTGCATGAGTGAGTTGTTCAAGTTGCTGCAGTTGAAACTTACGGCAGTCTTGGAATTCAATATTGCGACTTACATACATTGTATGTAGCGCTTCAAAGCTTCAAGAGTATCCACTGTCCACCAAAAGGAGATTCTAGAGTTACAAGTAGCGCTGGTCAGCTTCACGGTCGTTTGGATGGTTTGGGTCTTTGACTCCTCGGAGAAGAAGATCATGCAGCATGCGCACACAACTCATATCTTAAGACCCCTGGCACCTACGTATAGTAATCATACTGTACCTGACTTATACTTACCTTCCAGCACCACTGCTCGGCGGTATTCTGTGCGGGGCGAACCGCACCAGATCGAACCATGTAATATACCAGATCAGCCTTTGCTGGTGGCGAAACGATAAACACGCTGGTCAGACAATCGAAGCTGTCGGAGGCGCAGGTGTTGGATTTCGGTAATTGAAAATTACCGGCGTCGAGCTCGACACTTAGTATAGCTACAGTAAGGTACGCTATGGGTTTCTCTCCGTTTTCACTGTGCCAGAACTGGCGCAATTCAATAGCAGGCACCAGCAATATCATCCGTATCGCCGATGAAGACAATGGAAAATGACTGATATGATAAAGTGTACCTTTACCGTGAATTCCACGCGGTCTAATTCAACCAACCGATAACGGTCCTCATGATCTCCTTACAGGCTCGCTTTTCCTCGCAGCCATCGCTACGGGTCTCATCCACCTTTATGATATTACCTCCCACCAGCTCCTGCGCATTATCTTGAGCCACAGGGGCATGTCGATATCGCATCTTGCCACCATGCTCAAGACGCCAGACGTCATCGGAAACATCAGCCCATCGCAAGTTTCTCCGATACAGAAGGACGTCATTCACGTAAGGCCTGTCGTGCACGTTCCACCGCATAAAAGATGCGAAGGCAAGCGAAGGTCACGAAGTCGTGATGATGCTCCTCGTGCAGATCGCGGGTCTCTCTTCCAATGAACTCTTTGCTAATGCTTACGCTAGGAAATTTTCAATTGCTTATAGACCTGAGTCATAGCTGACACGTATGACTACCCACAAAACGAATTCCAGCACGACCGTGTATATTTCGTTCAACCTGATGCGATGGGTGCAAATGTCAGAAGCATCAAGTGCATGCGTTGCGGAGCTTGAGGCTGAGATAATACAGAATCAGCCTGGAGAGGCGAAGGGTATTAATGTTGTGATGTCGGGTTGTGCAGAACGTCATGGCGCGGGGGAAACAAAAGGTAGTTGTGGAGGGGTCATAATGGTATTGCGCCTGTGGCAGGCACGGGGGAGCCGATGGATCAAGTTGATGTGGAGAGGTGGAGAAGAAAGAAAAGAAGACGGAAGCAAGAAGTAAACCGCCTTCCGGCTCTGCTTAGTTCTTCAAGAGGCTCGCATGTCCTGTGATCTATCGGGCAATATGAAAGTAACGTGGGGGACCCCTAGATGAGGGGAATCACAGAGTTGGAGAGAGACGGAAAGAGGTCCGTAGTCTCTTGTCGTAGTGTAGCTCTATGTCTTGCTTTGCCAACCGCTCAGCCTCCAACACAATCACCTGCGGGTATGATGCAGCTACAAATGACGTATCCGAGTTGTATCTGAGTCCAATGTTTTCTCCCCGCACAAGGACATCGTGCCATATGATAATATAATTAAGATCCTTACGAGCGTAAGTCGGGTGCCAGTAGTCAAGTTGAGAGATTCCAAAAATGATGATTGACTTGCGCAGATCAACGAAATACTCTACATAGGTACGAACAAATCACGACGAAAGCTCTGTATAAAATGGTACGACGGATGATAAAACTCCAAAAAACCGACGAAGCTCTCCAAAAGCTCCCAGCACCGAAGTATGGGGGTGTGTGATCACTGCGGATGTTTCCCGGCTACACGCCACTTCCAGTTGAAATATGTACGTGCTCCTGGAAAACAACTGAAGCCATGCCAGTTCCTTCATCGGAGTCGGCGACGAGGTTAGCATGATATTCTCGAAGTCCAAGGATGAGACGTGGTCCTGATATAACTGCCTGCGCGATGCGTGTAAGTTGAAGAATGCCATCAAAGAATACCATTCCGCGGGACTTCAAGTTCTGTTGAAATGATGAGGATTGTTTCAGATGCAGAAATCAACCATAGGTTTACATACAAAGAGCACGGGAGAGAAATAGCTGAGCTCAAGACCAGAAGCAGCAACAAAACTATTATATGCGGAGCTTAAGCGGAAGAAGATAATCGCATTCAAGTCATCAGCGAACCTTGCGAAGTAAAACACATGACTCTTTACTAATACCGTGAAACAATCCTCGAAGGTCGATCCTGTTGATGGTCGTTGCGCTTCGCGGAAGTGTTGTACAGCAATCCAAACTGCAAGACACAGTGTGAAGATTTCCCATGCAGTTGCCAACACCCAGGTCACCTCGTCCGACAATACGATATTATCCGGGTAGTTATAACCACACATATGAGCGCCGGAGAGGACATACTCATCTGGTATTCATATCATAAACCTGATGCGCTGAAGCTTCGAGCGTATAATTGAAGCTTACCCCCTGAGGTATACGGAGCCTGTATTGCGAACATTGCTGCGGATGTAATCCGGATAGCCAGGAAGGTTGCAACGAGAAGGATCAGCATCCGTCTAGATCGCTGACACATGGCATATAAGTCGGCGTATTGAATTAACGGCAGTGTTCGTCCTACTTAAGTAGATATACCAGCATCCGCTGGGCCACAGCCCTCTCGGGATACTAGTATGCTGTGCACTAAAATCATCAAACTTTGCGCGAGCTAACAGTGCACGTGTTGATGAATCCGTGATTGACGAAACTTTCGCGCGGGTCAACACAGAAAATCCACCAGACAGATCACTGGAGCCAGAAGGAGCACATGTTGATGAATCCCTGATTGATTAAACTTCGCCCGAGCTGACAGGCAATAAGTACGAATGTAGATGAATGTATCACTGAATGATACGACCACTGAGCTCGATTATGATGGAGAGTGGAAGTC
>PVYJ01005408.1:69476-85570 GCA_002995095.1 Rhizopogon sp. AM-2018a | reverse complement strand
CTTCGCTCACAGGAAGAAACGCATCAACCGTCAGGGCATACTAGTAAGGACCCTATCTAGTGCGCACGTTTTCATTTCTTCCTCTTCGCAATGCCCCTCCGTCTGTAGGGCAGTTGGTCGCACACTCCACAAGGACGATAGCGACTATGTGCAGCTGGCGTACAAGTATCCATTCACCTACATCGGCACACCCATGGACTGATACTCTATTCCTTCCCTGACATTGCCCTCACCTCTTTAATATCGCTCTTAACACGCATGCTGGGTTCTGCCTGCGATCCAAGTTCCAGAACTGGATGATAAGACCCAGCATTTCAACTCAATGCACTGGAGGATCGCCCGGTCTTAGGCTTGGTACTTCCTCGGCTCCATCAATGCTCGAGCTCAATCCTACATCGTACTAGCTGCCGTCGACTCAGGAGGAGTGCCATGTATGCTGGTCAACCTGGGCGTTTGCGTAGTGTCCATTATGCGGAAAGTGCAAGCGTACTCAATTGCAGAATGGATGCAACGAAGAATCAGCTATGAAGTCGGTTCGATTTCGATTTGCATAGGTGTCAAATCATACTGGGGATGGGCAACACCTCCAACAAAAGCGTGACCAGTCACCATTATGTAAGCAAGATACTAAGGAAGCGATGGCAAATATCAAGAGTAGTGCCTGCGTAACACTAATAGCGAGTACGTGGAGGGGCAAATTATATGTAGAATGGTAATTAGTATTAGGAGTTGTATAAAAGTGAATTCAAGGCAAAAATCTCAAAAATTAACCTTCATTCATCATCACCATCATCTCCTAGCTCTTGCTCAGATGATGTAATAGCCTTGCTTTTGTCTTGCTCTCGCCACTGCTGCAAAGACACAGTGGAAGGTCCACCAGGAATTGCTTCGCCACGCAAGAACCGTCCGACGCCCTCCATCAATACCTCGACCTTTTTCTGTTTCGTGGTTGGTGTGTTTTTAGCTGCTGGTACTGCTGCATCAAATTGACGATGCCAGCGAATTTGCAGGTCTATCTCGGGGCCGCGGAGCTTCTTGACATCTTCAAGTGTGAGTCGAGGCACGACGGCATCAAGCTTGGCTTCCACAGCATCACGACGCACTCGTTTCTTGATGTCCAGTTCACGGTGCTTTTGCGCTACCTGTTTGTCATACTCAACCTGCGCAAACCGCCGTTTACGCTCCTCACCACTCTCATCCCTTTCACGTGCCTTCTTGCGCAGTTTCTGGCGTGAACTAGTGTCCAGAATATTTTCAATGTACGTGCTTGTCTGATTCTTCTTGTACATCAAACGAGAGTTGAAATGAGACAGTGACATATGTGGAGCACGGCGGAGGGATGTCCGGACAGTTCCAAGTGCGCCCTCGTTGTCATCGTTGGTAGATTTCATGTGAGCAATCTGTCGCTGGGAAGGGGCTGACTTGTCTATTTTTCCACCTGCAGTGAACTTGATGCAAAATCGAATCCAGGTATCGAGAGCCCCTTGTAAAAATGCAACAAGTAGACACGGGAAGTAGGGGTAAGTTTTGCCATCCAATGCAAGACGTTGGATGGCATAAAATGCTTCAGGGCGCTCAAAAGGCTTCCCATCAAGTGTTACAGTCTCGCAAGTAACGTCCTGTTGTAAATCGATTGACGACGAGCGCCTCTCGTCGTTAATCAATTTACAACAGGCTGAGAAGGAACCGGGGTCTGGACGTGCACTCTTCAGCCACACAGACACACGGGCAGTTGTAAGATGAAGGAGGATAGTTCGTTCCATCTAATAGAGAATTTACGCCAATTAGATTGCATGCATGATCACAGGTCATCTAACTTATAAAATAGGTATGATAGCTGCATAGGGTAACGCGCAGAACAAAGTAAACGGAACAGCCAAATGGCTTTTTGCCACTCCGCAGCAATCGACTTCATATTTGAGAGCAACCTCCTGAAGAACAATCTAAGAGATACGGAGGTGGGAAACGCTCGCGATCGGGGCGGCGGCGATGATATATGCGGTAACGAATGGTACCTGTATAGTGGTTCGACGAGAGGGATGTCCGCTGCCACTGGACTGGTGATAGGTGTCTCGCGAGGGAGACTGCGGCACCCATGCTCGATGGGAGATGTGGAACTATTGGATACATGCGTGGCGGGGATATCGGCAAGCTCGTGAATCTCGTTAATAAATTCATTTATCTCCTGGAGCATAGCGACCATATGCGGAGACGGAGCTGCATGCGAGGAAGCGGCTTCTTGAGGTTTGGTCGGGACCTTGCGATCTATTACCAGAGGAGCACATGATACCCTGAGCGGCTGATTGAGCACATGCTGAGGCATCAAGGGCACAGTGCTCGGATGATATGAAGTAGGGGACTCTGGGACGCGCTGGGGGAGGGATGTGTTCGCAGCACTTCTCTTCACTGGACGACGAGCTGGTGGAGTTTGAGGTAAGTATCTGTGAACAGGATGTGCATGTGTAAAACTCACCATTACTCCTCGTCATGGGATGTTGTGTGAACGTGGGCGCAGAATGGGGAGTGCTGACAGCATATTTATTTGAAGTGATGAGTATCCTTCTTTGCTCGTCCAAATCTGAGGTGAGCGAGCTTGGGATGTACTGGAAGGTGTGCGTTGTTGTTACGGACATATTGAAAAATATAGTGTTCAAGGGAATATACGGTAAAGATACGTTTGGGAGGTGGTACTTTGGATGAAGATGACCTGGCAGAATGTCGGCTTTAAATTCGAATGGTTGAAGCTCCTGAATATAGGGGACTTCACGGATGCCGTGAGCGGTCTCGGATGCATTTCCTGATCAGTGTCTCAGAATGTCAGTACTAGTGTGTACTTGCATACTCGGTAGGATCAATACGACTAAACTTGAAGGTAAGATATCAATGTTCGATTGCGAGGAAAACACTACTTACTGGACTACTGACCAGTGGCAAATTCACCTTGTAATAAAGTCGTCGGTCGGGGCAGAGGTCGATTGACTTCGATCGAGCACTCCGCGGATATTTCGGCCATCTAATTTTGATCCGCTGATTGATCGGTCTTTCTTCTTCCGCGGCCGTCGTCCGAATTGAATCTGTGTCAACCAGTCTATCGTATTAACCGAGTAGCATACTCAAAGCATAAAATCTGAATCAACAAAGTAGAGCACGCCGTCCTATGACACTGCCTGTTGTGTTCCCCCACGATCGCTCTTCCCCCACCCTTTCTCTCGAAGCTCCTCCCATACGTTATCCATACCCACTCCTACACGTTGTTGGATGCTCTCAAACGAGTCAAGCGCAGGGCGGACATCCAATGCGAAGCCGGGAGCTCCGTCAGTAGTAGGTGGTGCAGAGTAGTAGTCAATGACATAGCGAACTTCTGTTCCATCGTGCGGACGGCGTACTATCCAATCATGACGATCGAATGGAGGTTCAGTGCTGTGATATTGAATGTCAGAATCCATTGAAAGTATCACGCGCTCAGACCTACTTGAACCTAGACGGAAGCAACCAGCCGGCAAGCATCCAAAACCTCGCTTTGGGTGACATCTCGCCCGGACGTCCCTTGAAGCGAGCAAGATGCGGTTCGTCGTCGCCCTCTCTGAGCAGGGAAAACATCAATAATCCGTTATCATGAGTACGTATGAGTGTGAACGCACCGTGCAACCCTCTTCTCCCACTTTAATACTTCTCCCCAAGCTCTCTCATTCAAGAAATTGTGTATCTCCACTACCGTCTCAACATGCTCAGCGGGCGTCTCCATACCTTTCCTTACGAGCGCATTATAGAATTGCTGAGGAGATGGGTATTCCCATGTTTGGCGCGAACCAGTTCCTGCTTCATCGTCTACGACACGGGGTATAGAGGACATGGTGCGCTCGGTCGGTAATGGTACGGATTGGGATGATATAGGAATTTGAGGGAGGTTGGGCATCTGATTAGCATGATTAAATGCATTAAGTGAAGAGTGGTCAATAGGGCATCCTCCTGAGGATTTTGCAGCAGGAGGGGTGTTGGGTGAATTATGCATTGGGCACGATGACGGAGGGGAGGAGGTCGTTGCGGAAGGTTGAGAGGAAACTGATTGGCCCATGGTAACAAAAGCAATTCGGCAGTTCGAATACCTTTGGACGAAACGTGCAAGCTGGTCCCTGGACGAAGTTTTGACGAACAGGCGTTTAATAATCGGGCCGGAAATTTCCGGCTCATGAAAAGCCATCACGTGACCACTTGATTTTTGCAACGCCAGAATTTCTCCTTGAAGTCTTCTGGATTCTCTAGTCGCTGAACCAGCTGGGTGTGATGCTTCCTCGTCATCTCCGTAGCTTCGTTGTAGCCCAGCGTGCGCGCTCGCTGCCCGTGGGCAGACAGGCTGTTGCGCTATCTTTACTCTCTCGGTATCCTCCACATCTGTCGTCACGATCCGCACACATCTCCGCGTCTCGTTCCTTCCATTCCTCGTCACGAAGACATGATGAGCTCCCGAAGTCCCCGTTCCAAACATTTGTCGATGTCCTTCGGGATGAACTTCGAAAGAACCGGGAGCTCCAAGAAAACGTCAAACAACTTCAGGGTGACGTTGACAAGCTTCAGGATTCGGAGGCTATGAAACGGGCGAGGGAAGTGTATGAGCGTGCACGGGTCTGTCATTCAATTTCTTTGTTATGTGGATTACCTTGATATTTGTTCCCGCACATAGTTGACGTCCAGTATTAAAGAGAACCCTCGTCTGAGGGCTGCGGCGGAAGAGCTGAAAAAGACGGGTGTCAAGGTCGGAGACGCAGTCTCGGAAGCTTTGAAGACAATGGAAGAGAGTGAAATCATGCGCACAGTGCGTATTCGGATTGTTTATGTGCTGTACTTGATATCATGAACTGAATTTTACAGATTTCGCGAGCAACATCATCTCTCTCTACTACCATTGCAACAACTACCGAGCCTATTCGCCAGACAGCTGCTTACAAAACACTTGCAGAGACTCTTGTCGATGCGCTGGATGACTCTGGTTCGGCGAAGCATGCTGGATTTGAGGACAAGGAAGCTCGGAGACGACGCAGGCAAAAGCGTCTTGAAAAAGCGGGTCTTAGCCAACGTCGACTGATGGAGGAGAATCCAGAGTGCGTCGTTTGGATATGAAACGTGTGTACTGACAATGACTGGTGTGACGTCTACAGGGCAGGCCAGGCATTGGTTTTTGTCAAAGCCTCACCCCGTGCTGAAGCTTGGGAGAATTTCAAGTCCACTAACCCTGTCATGCAGCGCCTAGCCTCGCTACATACCGCGTACGAAGAGTCAGAGTCACCTTTCGTCACACCAATTCGTGCTGTGACGAGTACGGTTGGATCCTGGTTCGAGGAGAACGAAACAGCGCAAGTGACACGGATGATGCGCGCATTGGATCCCAGTTTTTCGCGGGAGGCATTCGAGAGGGAGCTGAGAGAGTATATTGTTCCTGAAGTCGTAGATGCCTATTTGAGTGCGGATAGGGAGTCGCTTGTCAGGTGGTGCAGTGAAGCGGTGAGTGTATGCGCTCGGAATTGCGTTCTGGAGGCTAGACGATATTTCTCTTGTAGACGTATAACGTTCTTTGGGCAACCATGGAACAGTATCTCCGCCAGGGCCTCGTAAGCGACAGCAAAGTGCTTGATATTCGGCAAGTAGATGTAAGTATTTCACTTATGCTATTTTTTCATCCATGCAGGTATGAAATGAGGATGATATTCCTAGGTCTCGGATGGAAAGATTCTCGACTCCTCTATCCCCGTCTTTGTTGTGACGTTTTCAACACAAGAGATCCTTCTCTTCCGCAACGCAGCGTCGCGTGAGATTGTCGTCGGGGCTGAAAACCGAGTCGAACAGTGCGTATACGCCGCAGTGTTAACGCGCGTTCGTGAGGAGATGGCGGACGAGGTGACAGGAGGGTGGAAGGTTGTTGAGGTGGGTCTTGTCTCGCACATCTTCACTCGATTTACTAATACTGTGTGCAGATGGCACGGAGGTCTGCAAGAGCGTATCTATAATTATGTTAATTGGATACCACATCACGCATTGATCATTGCTTTCATAATCACCACTCATCTCATCATTAGCACAGTATTAGTATCTTATAACATCGACTAGAGAACTGTCCTGAGGGTAGCTCACGTGACTGCGTTGTATTGGCAAGTTCGAAGAAGGTCCGGTAACTCATGTCGCGGTCATCATCTAAATCACGATCTGTGCGACATGCAGCAGGTCCTCCGTCGTCAGCGCGCATCCGCATTGCAAGCGAAATTGTTACACCTGACAGAGAAGGTCCCGTCCCGTCTTCGCTCTCTTTACTAACTGCCCGTCGTCCGTCGTGGGCTCCTCCACTTTATGATCATACACAAGAAATTTCCGCCGGACTTGCTTCTTATCGCGACGTAACATCATTTGGAATGACAAAGAGCGCCCATCCATCGTCTTCGCCTGAAGATGGTGGTAACTTTCGCAGAAGTCTTCAGATAGATATGAAAGAGCTTGTCGGGGATGCAGTCGGAAATGTCTGTTCCTTGTGTCATAGAAAGCCTTGCTCTTAACGCGTCTACAGATGAGTATAAGCCCTGCCAGTAGAGACATCGTCCTTGCAGCGTAAGTCTTCGTATGTTGTGCCGAAGCATCTCTAACTAGAGTGAAGTCGCCGAGGTCTCTTCATCATTGACCTTGAAGGACCTCTCGAGGTGCCACGTTTCCTTCCTCAAGGCGGAACTTGGGATGTTGCAGACGTGCAATGGAACCCTCACCGTTCTCGTGCAGAGTACATTGTTTCTACCTCATCCGAGAAACTGTGAGATCTCTTCTATATCTCCTCCTTGGAGCTTCTGACAGATCACTTTAAGCCTTATATGGAACCTTATGATAGTTGGAAAGTCTTCTGTTGAACACATACTTCACTCTCACTATCGTGCCATCACCGACATCAACTGGCATACCTCGGAGCCCGACACCGTAGCTAGCGTTGGCATCGATGCTTGGGTGTGGTCTTGGGACCTAAGGGAGCCGAGGAAGCCCGTTTTAGGTACGTCCTTTAACCATCCATATCAAATAGAGGTTGAATTGTCACAGGACTATGTGCGTTCAACGGTAAGTGTATTTGGGACCACACACGCCCATTGCGATATGATATTTTGTACAGCGGGAGGTACCCAAGTTAAATGGAACCGACAAGATGCCAATGTTTTGGCATCCTCGCATATGAACGAAGTTCTAATCTGGGACCGCCGGGTACGTCACATTCTTGAGGTTGTCCTGTGGCGAAACCGTCGTCACCTGCAGAATTGAGCACTGATCAAACATTTTCTTCATGACAGAAAGGCTCTCTTCCTACCGCGCGAATAAAGGCCCATACTGCGAAGATTTACGGTATAGACTGGGCACATTCTCGAAAGCACGACCTCGTCACTTGTTCTCTTGACAAGACGATCAAAGTATGGGATGCGCATGACGCTCCCTCCTTCTCCCTTAGTCAGTTCTCGCAGGCTGAAATTCAACCACGCTCAATGATTTCGACACAATATCCTGTTTGGCGCGCTCGCAACCTTCCTTTCGGGCGCGGCGTGTTGAGCTTGCCACAGCGTGGCGGGACAACCCTTGAGATGTATGCACTAGAAGGCAGTGAAGTTGGAACGCCAGTAGATGTATTTGAAGGACATGCAGATGTAGTGAAGGAATTTGTGTGGCGGAAAGGAGGGCTAGGTGAGCGCACACACTTCAGATATCAATCATCGTGTAATTCCATGTCAACAGAGGGAGGAGAGTATCAGCTCATTACATGGTCGAAGGACAGAACTCTCAGATTCTGGCCTGTTGATGCTGAGACTATGGAGGTACGCAATGATCTGTCACATATTTTTGCGCCTACCACCAGTGGGTAATGTCGTGTTTATCACAGAAAGTCGGCCATACGGCTACCACTCCGCACCCTCATTCGCAACGTTCACGCTTCTTCATGGAAGAGTCTTTCAGGCACCCACCAACCGTGCCTGGTGCGTCTCCGTCACTTTTGTCCGGATCTATTGGGCCTCGTGGAATCCTGGCTGAAGTGAGAGCAAGTGTGGCTCCTCCTCGAGTACCAGCGACCACAATTACGGGTGCCAGTATTCTTATGAGCAGGGACAAAGGCCATAATCCTGTCCTCCAGCCACACCATGGGTCAGCAGCACGAGGTCGTGGAGCACTGCTTCTAGATGCCCCTGGGTCAGCTGCGCTCAACATTCCCGGCGTTACGTTGCAACCGCACGTTCAACTTAGTGGTGGGACGCCCGCAACGATGACGATGACACGCGGTCATGCGCTTGGTGGCAGGTCTACGAGAATGGATGCGTTCCAGTGGCTTGCAAGCATCAAGGTTGGCGAACGGCGCGAGGACAGTGCATCTGGACCAGAAAGTAGAGTAGCTTCGGGAGAACGAGCAGTGGAGCGCGATGAGAGTGACCCGTCGAGCCAGAAGAGGAAACGGAGTGAGAGTCGTGTCAGAGAGGGAGATGGAACGCAGAGCTTGCAGGATGAGTGAGTAAATCCTGTCGACTGCCCTTGATGTTGCTGACGCCAGTGCGTAGGATTACTTCTGCTTTGAAGAAGCTGGAGACAACCAAAATAAGACTCGAAAAGGTACCTTCGATTTCTTCGGCTGAGTGTGCGTTGACTTACTTTATATTCGAAGCACGACCTGACCAAGCGACGTACATGTACGCTTGGTCTACATGGTCCATGGGGCGAGTCGTCTTCTGTCAGCGTGTTCATACGCGTTTCCTTCCGATTTCCTAAGTCATACCCTCAATCTGGCGTACCTGACATTGATCTTGAGCGAAACCCCTTGATTTCGATGCAAAGTCGCGCATTTATGTTGAGACGACTGAGGGGTATTCGAGAAAGAAGAAGGCCTTGCCTTGAAGCCTGTTTGAGGTTCTTACTCTTCGGGGATGAAGACGAGAGAGTCGGCATCCCGAGAGGAATTGACTCGGAGTCTTCCAACGAAGAGGAAGATGATGCACAAAAAGGAGGGAGAAAATCAAGGGATTTCACAGTGTCCCTCCTAAGGAACAACAAGAATCTCGCGGAACCAAGGACGTCGCAAGGTGTATTTGGACCGAACGGTTGGTACACTGTCAGTTCGTTATCAATTTATGCTAAAGACCAGTTCAGGAGAGCTAGTGTGTTTCTTCCGTGCGCCGCCCCGAATCGTGCGCAATCCCAAGAACGAGATATCGGCTTCTCCAGTCGCAACTCCAGCATCACGAGCCTCTCCTTCCGCACAGAGGTTGTTCCAATCTCCCGCATTACTCTCTGACGCACTCCGGCGGCTCGGTATGGCTGCGATCGATCGTGACAGGCGGCTGGACTCCCTTCCTCAGTCATCCGGGGGTAATGACACGACGACGCGCATAATGACCAACCTTCTTACCTTTTCAAGCCACCAGCACAATCGACGCGAGTCTACCACCGCTTCGACAAACTCCCTTCCAACTGCCAACCCAAATTATGCCAAGGTGTCGGTACTCACACGTAGAAGTACGGTATTCATCGAAGTTCCGACGGATGCTGTATTTGCTCGGCGGAAAGTCGCAGAGGCGTATGTATTTGGGTGCGATGGCGAGAGCGTAGGTGCTATTTGTGAGGCAAATGCGAAAATAGCGCACGAACATGGGCAGTGGAACCATGAAAGAGTATGGAGGATATTAGGAGGCTTGTTCCCTACCTCGGCGACCAATGGTACAGGTCCAACCAAGGTTGCACGTAGAATGATTGATTCACTGTATGCTTGTTGTTCTAAGCAGCATTACAAGAGCTAATTTTGGGTTTCCACAGGTACAAGGAGTATTGCGCAAGTCATGACGTGCAAATGCTTGCGATGATAGGTATAATTATACTCAGAGCCTTCACTTTACCTGCTGATACTGGCAAGCATTTATTTACTCATTGGGGTATTCCTTCTGATAATATTGCAGCACCAAATACACCCTCTGCTAATGAACCTTTCGCATCTACACCAACAACCACCGAAGGAGATTACTTCTCGTTAGCGCGGCGCAAAGACCCTCGTGCTACAGCACTCTCCCCCGGTTGGCCGCGGCTCTCATCAACGTCTCCAACAGCTCCGCCCCTCATCAATTCGTCATTATCGATATCTAGCTCCTCCCGCGGTTCGTGGTCAAGCTTATTCAATCCTGGCAGTATGCGACACTTCATGTCTGGCGTGCAGGAAAGTATCTCGACACCTCTTGCCTTAGATCACTTGCAACTCCCGACGAGGACACCAATGCCAGTACCTTCACCGTTGCCCGGCAGCGAAAGTACAGGTTCTGTAGTGCTGAGGCTTCACTCGCCGAGGCGAAACAAAGGTTCGACGTCGTCGATGTCACCGATTTCAAAGTCATGGTCAGACTCACCTGTTTTGGCAACACTTGCGAAACCCATCACACCCTTTTCCTCTACGGTACATGGGCGTCGACCCACTTTTTCACAGGTTATCAGCCCAAAGCAGGTGATCCAAGAAAAGCAGCTAGTCGTGGACGAAAAAGATATCAAAGAAGAGTGCGGAATTTTTTTGTTTTCACATCATGGGCACATCTTCACTTACCATGGATATTTAGGCCTACCACATTTGATCAGCAGATCCTTGCTCAATATAAGTGCCATGTCCTTGCATATGCAGAGATGCTCTTTAGATGGCAGCTCCTGAACAAGCGGCTTGAGCTGCTGAAGAGTGCCAAAATTACTACCTTTCATGCCAATAACCGAGATGCTGTTTTCGGTATGCATACGGAAATGTATAACTCATGTGCCAACTGACAGCGTTCCATAGATGTGCAGCATGCGTGTGGGAAAGGCAACAGGACCCTTGATCCCCACACGGGATCATGTCAACATTGTGGACTGCGGACTCTCAAACCTCGTTGCTCTTTGTGTCGTTTACCTGTGAAAGGTACTTCAATGCGCAATCTATGGATCTCGTTGGTATTGATTCATGCATGTTTAGGCCTCTCCCGCACTTGTGGAAACTGCCTCCATGTCACTCACTTGAGATGCTGGCAAGATGCTAGGTCAGACTTGTGCGGTTCAGGGTGTGGATGTCGATGTAGAGGCAAGACTTACGAGCCGCACCCCGATCCACAAGTACAATCCCCAACAACTCCATCTTCTCTGTAATATAGAATCGAACGACCATTGCAAGCTCTCTGGTTTTTGAGAATGTTGTAATAGTCGAGAAACTCATTTAACGTTAAAATGGCTTTAAGGAGTGTGAATTTAGCAGCCGTCAAGGCGATCATTACAGCATAACTCCAAGCCTTGGTTACTCTCACGAACTCAATTATCCGGATAACTTGCATTGACATCACAGCGATAGCTTACACACATACATGCTGCCTAAAGTACACTGGTTAATGATGGGTTGTTGAGATTTTCGATTTCTGGTTCGTCACCGGACAAGCTGAGTCGCAGGGCGACCAGTGGGGATGGGCGCATGGGGAACAGGGGCATGAGGCGTCCTGACTTTGATGCCTAACGCACCATTCTTTCAGCCACAGAAGTTCTTAAATAGCAAGTTCACTAACCGAGTTCCTCGCAGATAAGGTCCGCTCCCTTCTCGCCGACCAAGAGCGCAGACGAGTATGTGTTCGTGCCCAAGTTGTCCTATATGGCGTAAGAGAAATCCAGGATATTTTCATGGCGATCACTTACGGGACAGATACTCAAGTCGACACACTTCAAGTTCTGGGTGCCATATACGTTGAGGCGAGAATCAACAACACCTCCCTCTGCACGGGGCTTCATGGCTAATGGCACATCAGTGAGAGTTTTCCAAATGCTTTATAGCGAGGTTGTCATACCGCAGGTTCCTGTTCAGAGTTTTAGCATTATTTCGATCAAAAGTCATCCTCAACACTCACCGAGACTGTGCCAGGTAGTCTCGACGTGATCTACACATTTTTTGGGGGGGATGCTCAGTGATCAAACTACGGGTGAATCTCCCGGAGCTCTCACCTGCAATCCAATTATCGATGGCCTCGTCATCCTCCTTGGTGTATTTGATATCATCATGCACTTTGTTTGCGTCGTATGGCTCGCCAGGCTTGTGCCAGGTACCTAAGATCGGTATGTCATTCGACGCTTGAAGCTGTATGCAGAATACAGGCACGAACCCATGTGGATGCCAACAGTGAAGCCGTTAGGCAAGAGTTGCTTGGCCGTCTTGATGTCAATGTCACGAGCAGCAGCAGGGGAAGCAGGGTGGAAGTGCGGGTGGTGGGAAGTAAGCTCGCCACGGAAGGCTGTAAGACGAACGAGCTGAGTTCACGAGAACGAAATGTTTGGATCCTGGATTCGCTTACCATCCATGCGTCTCGCAATCTCACGAGTCTTCTTGTAACTCCAGCGGATGGGCGCGAAGTCAGCCTTGTCATTCATGAAGCCGCTGTCAAAGAAGGGCTCGATGTAGGGGTTAGGAGAAGTGATGTGGATCTGGTCACCCGGTATAAGTTCAAAAAGTTAGATTGGTGAAGATCGATATATGCTAACCTTTCCGCGACTAGCGGGGTATTCAAGGTACTGGAACATGGTCATGTACTTGCCAGGAGGGAGGAGCGAGTGATCAGCATAAGCTACAATGCGAGTCAGATGTTGCATTATGAGTCACTTCTCAGCAATCTCACCTCCCGAGACGATAGATCCGAACCTATGATGAACCGTTAAGCCCCTTAGAAGCTCTAAAAAGGCTCGAGCACTTACATGACAGGCTTGTCGGGCTTGTCTTTGAAGTACTTGTCCCAAAGAGCGTTAAACTCCGGACCCATTTCTTTGAGTTCCTCTTCAGTAGGACGAATCTGCAGGTAATGTAGTTGAATAATACTGTAAGTCCACAATTTGAAGGCTGACCTTGAAGCCAGCATCGATGGCATTTGAGGACAAGCGCGCCTTCTCTGGGCTTACCTCCCATTCAGTGAAAATCTACGTCCTCCTCAGTACCGGTTGAAGCTGCTGCAGGTCATTACGCTCACCTCCTTCTGAGCTTCTGAGTCACCGCGCAGAAAATCGTCCGAGGTTATCGACTCGTTAGACACGCGATAGACTAAAATAACAACCTCAGCAGAGGCTTTGTATTGAATGCTCGGTGTACTTACTGGACAGAGTTGTATAGTGGTCTTGGTACTCCTCGCTGTGTCAAGCGTTAGCAGTATCTTCTTATGGGGTTTAATATAACGCACCCCACACCAGGAAGGTTACTGATAACCTTGATATCGAGCTGTTTGAGCAGGTCCGCTGACCCTACACCAGAGCGCTCTAAAATCTATAAAAATACGATATCAGGTGACCACATTAAAACGATTGGACGTGATATCCTACCTGCGGAGTGCCTAAAGTTCCACTGCTTAGGACAACCATTTTGCGAGCCCGGACCTATGGCCTTCATTAGATACACATCAGAGTAGCTTGACAGTGAAGCTTACAATGGTCTCCTGAACTGCAGCGTTGTTGGCACGGTTCCTGGATGGAACATATGCGACACCAACAGCCTTGGTGCCCTCAAATATTACGCGAGACACACGGGCATTCGTGCGTAAGTATAGGTTGCTTTGGGTGTCCATAACGCTGTGGACATATGCTAGATATATTATATTAGTTGGAAATATACATGCGATCGAGAAGCTTCCTCACCAGTGGCAGCATCACTGCGGCGACCAGTGTGACGATTGATGTATTTAGCCCATAACTCAGAACCGTGAGCAGTGTCAAGATCTATATCCAGCGATCAGCAGGGAAGAAATTGGCAAACCAGTCACCCATACCCTGAAGGTCGTCTGTGTGACTTATCAATCAGAGCCTGTTCCCTCGCCATGGAATCTGAAATCCTACCGCTGAAGGGAACACCGATAGCATGTGTAGCTCTCAAGAAGTCCTGAGCAAGGGGAGTGGTCTGACCACCATTACTGATGGCAATTGGACCATCATATCCGTGAGTATTGTTGTTGGCCGGCTTCTGGTAGTTTTCGAGCTATATAATAATTGTCATTAGTACTTATTGAGATTCTCATGTGCAGGTACGAACCCGCTTCATGAGAGGAACGAGATCTAAACAGCTCGTAAATACGAATAATGATGATAGGGCGTAAGCTCATCGCACATACCATTAGCTTTCCATCCCTCAGCCTTGAAGTCATCTGTTGAGTATTTAGTTATGCGCAATGTCACATTGTCGAGAGGATTTTGACAAACCCCAGTCAGATGCGGACGCCTGTGAAATTGATTGATTTTAGCGCCTATTCAGCTGCTTAATTCTAGTACCTACTCTTGTGTACATCTGGAAGTTGATGCTGTCGGTAGTTAGTAAGTTACCATGGCAGGTACCGGACTGAGGAGCTCACCTGCTACCGCCGCCTATGTTGAAGTTCAAGAAGCCTCGTGAGATATAGCATATGGTAGCATGAAAAATGAATACCAAGGATGTTAGCACATCTAGAAATGATAGTCAGTACGCCTTCAGACAATGACGATAGGAAAACGCACGGCACAATGCTTTGTCTTCCTCTCAGGTATGAGGAAGGTTGACTATCAGTATAGAATGTGGCCTTGTCATTGCTATCCATTCCAGTCAGCATGCGGAAACACTAGCATATAGTAAAGACCAACATTCCATCACGTTGCATATTCTTCACGTAAATACCAGGTCTGTCCAAAGTCAGAGACATATATGTCATGCCAGTGTGTGCGATGGGCCTACCGGTAAACCCAAGGATCATCGCGGTTGTTGGCGCCACCTGTGGCTCACGTTGAGCGGTCAATGCAGAAATCATTTTCAGCAAACATACCTTCGATGAGCATGACCTTGAGGTTGGGGTCTGCGTATGCAAGCCGTCCGGCGACAACACATCCTGCATAGAGCAGTTAGTCACAAGTAGGCAGACGTCCCGTGTGCCACCGTACCTGCGGGGCCTCCGCTACAACACTTCAGTACATTTTCAGAGTGCTAGAACGCACACTTACCCAGCAATAATAACATCAACTTCTTCTGGGTGACCCATGTTCGTTTCAAGTGGATAGTAATCAAGAGAATGATGATGCTACGTTGTTCCTCGCACCTTTTATATGCCGCAAAGTCCATGAGAAGGAGACCCCGAAGTAATAGGAAGAAAACCAACACGCCGTTTTGGAGTAGAAGTAGCGAAACCACTGATAGGGGAAATGACAAGATCAAGAACCGTGGATACGGATCCCATCGTATACCCAAAGCTATCTTGCAAATTCACCAGAGCTTCACATGGGAAAAAGACACGGTATTGTTCCGCCGAGTCACGGTTCTTTGTAAGAGAAAAACGTCAGTCAAAAATTTCTCAAAAGGAATTTCTCGACCGACCATGGTGTAGCTTGAATGATAGCACATAAGAGATAGGTGCTACCACTTAGATCATTTCTCCCGGGGGAAATGGACTTGCTCTAAACGAATGCACGCGAGCCGATTCAACAATACTCATTCTATGGTTGTGCGGCATCTTGTGCCCAGTGTGTGTATCATTATCTGGACATGCTTTCAAGTTGGAACGAAGAATCACTTACCTGGGTGTCGGGACGCGGCTGGCCGCACAGACACCAGCGAGGCTTTGTAGTAAGCGGAAACGAACAATCGATACATATGTTCAATTATTTGCCAGGATAAATGGGCGTCTAATGAGATAGACCGTAGACCTCGAATTCTTTAACTACCGCGTTTCTCAGCGGTCGTTCGTTTAACCACTAGAGATAAAACACATGGATTTACATAGGCGCTGTGAACCCAACCCAACTCCGATCATGCGCAAGCAGGAACGACCCCTGTCACGAGAGCAGAGCGGAGATAGAACCTGTGATAAGGGCGAGAATAAATGAGACAGCGGTGCGACTTTCAACAGGAATGTCAAATTTCGAGACAAGTTGGGTGTTGTTCCGAGGATCCGGGGTAGCGAGACCTTCGGGTATTTCCGATGTGGGGAGGTGTGGGGTGATCGGAACTTTGCCTGATAATTTGCAATGACTAAGATCTAAGACTTAAAGCATGTACGGTTCTTCACGATGCAACTTATCCACAATTCGCAATAAATTAGAAACCATGTCTTTAC
>PVYJ01005408.1:25644-69466 GCA_002995095.1 Rhizopogon sp. AM-2018a | reverse complement strand
GAACGGACTATGTACAATAGTGTACAATTCAATTTACAATTGCAATTCCAACCCGGTTCTCTTCTGTTGCCGGGCGATTCGGACAAACGGCAGAAGACTTGTTGACCCTAAGGAAGAGACGATTCGTCCACGTTGAGAATCAAAGTGGTGAAGAACCGGATAATCTCCACGAAATTATTGGCGGAGATTGCTGGCGAATTAAAGTCAGCCTTGCACTTAAGAGAAGTGGGTCCCAAATATGTACCTTCGTTGACTGTGTGCACCCCGGAAGGAAGAGACCCTCCACCGGCTCCCTCTTGGTGACCATACCGGAAAATATGGTCAGTCAACTTCCAATAGAACCGCGTATCTGCAGTCGTCGTTACTAAGTTTGGGAAATACAGGTTGTTCTCTGAAGCTCACCTGTGTTGCCAGACATAATGCCCGGGCTCACGATAATTGCATCTGAACCAGAAGTATTTCTATGGGAGTTGTACGTTGCCTTGATAGTTCCAGATAGAAGCTGGAATGGCGCAGCATCTGTACCGGATGGAGTGACTGGTGCCGGCTCCAAGCCTCCTTGAAACGCGTCAGAGAGGGTCAAGGTGCCATACGAAGGTGCATCGACATCGGAAATATGAGCACCGAAAGCGGTATAAGATAAATTGAAGTTGCTCGCAAGAGATTCCAACAACTCGATGTCGCGCACTTTAGTGGCGGAGACAGAACTATAAATATAAAAACAGGTATTAGAGAACGGTACCAGAATATGCATCCAAACTTTACCTTTCTGTGGAAATCCGATGATTGACAATGGCCCACGCCTGTTCTGGCAGAGCGTTCACCTTCACTCCACCTTCCACGATGTCAATAGCCTGAGTAGTACCAACGAGGCTCATGAAAGCGCGATTCATGAAAAGCTCCTGCTCAGCAGCGCGAAGCGCTTTGTCGCAGTGCTCCGCAAGTAACAAGTGTTTCTTTAATGAGGGGCTGATTCCCGGTGCATGTTGAGCCATGCATTGGGCGCTCTTGTAAGTTGGTGATCCTCTTGTCTGCAGAAAAAGTTTCGATGAGACATCACAGTTAATCTCTTATGACTCACTAAGTGGACCTCGAATGGGTGTTTCTCATACTGGACAAGGAGTTCTGCGAGCATACCAATGCTCTACGAGAATCAAGTACGATCAGAGGATGAAATGTATAAGGAAGCTCACAGTATGAGGTGGGGGAAGGCTCGAATGCCCACCGGGAGACGTAACCTTGACTCGTACATTTAAGGAACCTTTTTCGCCAATTCCAGGCACCGCGATGACACGGCCGTATGATTCACCATACCCAGCTGTAAATAGGTTCTCGTTATTCGTCGTATTAGCTGGTTCAGCAATAAGGTACTCACAGCCTTCGTCGACAAGCATGGTAAAGGCATTTTCTCCAAATCTCTCCAGCATTGTAGTAGCCAGGGCAGAAGCACCCTTCGATTGACACTCAGTAATGTAACTGCCCATAATTTGGATTTAGCAACTTACCCTCACTCCACTTACTTCTTCATCGAAACCTGATGCAATCACGACCGTGCGAGTCGGCTTAAAGCCACCCTCTAGCATGACTTCAATCGCAGACCTGTGACAATCAGTTATAGCTTGCTTAAACTTTATAAGAACACAAACATGATCCCTAGATGCAACCCCTGAGTTTAGGAATGAAACCAGATGTTAGAACGATACCAATTAAACCGCTCTTATCATCGCACGATCCGCGGCCCCAAATTTTCTCCCCTGCAAGTGTATTCGTTAGAAACATACTACTCCGAGTCGTGATTGAACTACTGTACAGACCATCGAAGTACCCGGAAAATGGAGGATGCTGCCATTCGTCAATCGTCGTATTTAAGACAGGGACCACATCTGACAGATATATGTTCTCAGTATGGACGTGCATGACGAGCAGATGAACTCACCTTGGTGAGCGGCGAGGAGCAGTGGCTTCAAAGTGCTGTCCGAGCCTTTCCATACATACAACAGTCCATATGTATTGACTATCGTAAGTTCCAAGTTTAAGTGACTGAAGCACGTCGTGATCAGAGACTTCTGGACATGTCATGTGGAAAAATACTTACAGTAAAGGGAACGATTCCTTCAAGTAATTGTGTAACGGGAGGAACTTCTCCCAAGCGGGCTCAGCCACATCTCCCATGTCGTCAAACGTTTCTGTGCTGTATGAGAGCCGTGTTTAGCACGCACCATATGACTCGGGATTGCAGGCGAAACACGCACGGAATTCGCACAGCTCCTCCAAGCCAATCTACGGCTCTCGCTTTGAATTCCTCGGTACTGTAGGTATCTTGAAGACTCTCCCAGATGACTCCATTCTTCTCGGGAACAAGTTCATCTACCTGAGGACACAAATCGGCACTAGTATCCTCGAGAGCCTTGCCAATGGGGATGCCGAAGGGTCTCTTAACGAAGTACGTTGAAACAGAGATAGCGAGTGCAACGAGTGCAATCTTCGATACGACAGCCTTGGCCTTGCAGAGCTTCGTAGGGGATATGCGGGCGTGAACACCCGGAAGCTCGTCAACTTTCTCCAAAGCTTGCGACATATTGTGACAGAAAGACCGCTACTATTCACTAGCAACTTGCTTATACTTAGAAGAGGCCATTAATATCAGCCTATCGTGAGTAATACTACCCACAATGAATTTTGTCACGAGTTCGAAATTGTCACGTTGTTAGATTATCCGTCACCTCGTGACGCTTGGATTCTAGATGGGAAACGACTCAGAGAACGAGTGAACGAAGAACGAATTCCATTGGTTGATTACTGACAATGCATTACACACCAGGACTCATTTAGGCAGACCCTAAGAGAATGAAGATAGTCGTTCCTTCTGTATTAGGGCACGACATGGTGGAGTATGTCATACCTTCTGCTGGCAGGTTGAGTTCACGGTGACCGAGAATGGTCAAGTTGAGCGCGGCCCGGTGTTATCGGCATGCGGCCGCGCATGACGAAACTTTCAACCGCTTATGTAACGTAACAGAGACCCCTGAGTAGTAGTGTTCTCTTGACCTTATCGTAAGTATGTACTATCTAGTATCTACGACAACATTTCACAGGCTTAACTTTCTAAAGGGTCACCCTGTCTTACCGCCGATATATCCCTCCCCGAGATTCAAATCCTTGATCGTCAGTGGAAGGCTACACATGCCATTCGAGACCCTGATCTCGTCCACAAACTCTGCACTACACTCAACACAACCCCTCGGGACGGAGTTGCTCGACGACTTAGAGCAAAAAGCTCTCCTAGCAAAATTTTCGCCTAAAGTACAAGTTCACAGGTTGGCTGGCGAGCAAAATCCGTTATTGGAACAGAATAACAGTACTAGTGAAGTAGACGTAAGATTTCTATATTTTTATTGAGGAAATCTGAGCTGACCATTGGGATAGAGTAGGGACTTGCTACGCGCGGGAGTCTTCTAAACAGCATGGAGTTGTTTGTCGATATATGGTCGCCATAAGTTCCGTCCCGTCCCAGAACACAAGGCTGAAGGCAGCAGCGCCGAGGCTGGCTTCTCGGTGCGAATGAACCAGATACCCGGGATTCTCGTCGAGGTGGAATCGCTTTCTGAAGTTCTGTGATACAGAACGCTGGTCGGAAGTTACCGCCGCGGGGCATTGAGTTGAGCTGGCTTGCTGGAGAACCGGCGCAAGTGAAAATCCTCACAAAGGAGAATGCTATCACCCGTCGATTACAGTGTTGAAAGAAATTTGGAGAGGCCGCATAATATCTCGGCCGACAGCAGCTCGAATGGTTATTTACTATCACGTCCACTTGAATGAGCGTATAGTTTGCCACCTCGTGCGGCGTGATGATCGGAGGCCTTTCCTAGCATACTGTGATATGTTCACCATGTAAGAATCGTCCGCACTGTGTCGAGCATTCCTTGGGGCTACACTATCAGCCATGCATGAACCCAGTGCATTTGATCCGACAATGAAACTTGATACTGTTGAAAGGGTAAAACATGGTCTGGGCGGCTCTAAGGTTGGCCTAAACAAAGGAAGCACTACCCATATTGCTGATAGTGGAGAGAACACCTAGTCGGACTTGGAGTTAATGGTTCGTCCATTCTTTGATCAATTTACTTGTCTTACTCATCTACTCTCATGTACCTCTTTGTTCACCTTGTACTATTGTTAGACAGCTTGTGCACAATCAACGTAGATCCATTGATACTCGTCGTGGGTAATGTAGTATCATGATGAATCGCTATCGGATATCTAGATCTGTATGCCCTCCCCTACTCATCATCGTAATGCATAGACTCTCAAGGTAACGCAGATTCGTCAACGTTGAGGATGAGTGTCGTGAAGAATCGAATCATTTCAACGAAGCTACCGATCGTGATGGCTATCATGAAATAAACATCAATTCAACATTTCGAAAAAAAAAGAAAATACAATCTCACCCTCGTTGACAGTGTGCACCCCTGAGCTGAGGGATCCACCGCGAGCACCGTCCATATGGCCATAGCGGAAGATGTGTTCAGTCAGCTTCCAGTAGTATCTCGTATCTACAAAGGGCATGAGAACCGCGTGGTGAGAACGTGATATAGCTGACCTGTGTTTCCAGACATAATTCCCGGACTGATAAGGATACTATCGTCATCTGAAACACCTCTGTGGGAGTTATATGCAGCTTTGATAGTCCCGGACAGTAATTGGTAAGGCACAGCATCATGTCCTGTGGGCGAGAGTGCAGCAGGCTCGAGTCCATGGGTGTAAGCCTCGGAAAGTGTCAAAATGCCAAATGCAGGGGCATCAGCATCGGTTATCCTAGCACCGAACGCGGTATAAGATAAGTTGAATGAGCTTGCAATCGATGTGAGCAGCTCGGTGTCGCGTTGTTTGGTTGCAGCGACCGAACTAGACTTGACATTAGCATGCAATGGAGTAGTACCGATTAATCACCGACCTCTGCGTCGAAATGCGATGGTTCACTACAGCCCAAGCTTGCTCCGGTAGAGCATTGACCTTTACCCCTCCATTGATGAGGTCGATGGCCTGCGTGGTTCCGACAAGACTTTTGAACTGCGGGTTCTTAAAAAGTTCCTGTTCAACGCGGCGGAGAGCACCCTCGTTGTGTTCTGCGTGAATGATGTCTCTCCGCAGTGACGGAGGAAGTTCCGGTGCGTGAACAAGACATTGTGCGCTCATGTAGGTCGGCGAACCTCTCTCCTGCGGTAGAGTTATCTTACTGCCCTATCGGTGTTCCAAGCATCAGAGCTTACAAGATGAACTTCGAACGGATTTTTCTCAAGATTGACGAGAATATCCGCTAGTATGCCAATGCTCTATGTTGGCATGATTACCGAGGCACCACTTCTAATGCGGGGACTTACTGTGTGAGGCGGTGGAAGGCTTGAGTGACCACCAGGAGATGCAACATTAATCATCACGTCCATATAACCTTTCTCAGAAATGCCTGGGGTTGCGATGACTCTACCAAACTGTTCGCCATAACCAGCTGTAACACGAGTTTAGAACGTCTGGTCAAACGGCATAGAGGAACATCTTACAGCCTTCATCCACAAGCATAGCATAACCGTTTTCACCGAACATCTCCAGCAACACTGGTGCCAATGTTTGAGCGCCCTGTCATGTCAATGATTCAGCCTAGGGTCAAACTGTGCATTAGTGTTCCTACATGAAGCCCGCTCGTCTCTTCGTCGAACCCGGATGCCAAAACCACGGTTCGGGTTGGCTGGAACTTGTTCTCCAACATACTTTCCATGGCCGCCCTGAGGCAAAACGTAAGATGTGATCCAATGACGTGCCATGAGAGAGATCATACATGATGCCTGTCCATCCATGATCAGGCAAACGCCAGTGGTATAACACGAGAAGAGCTCACCTATTAGACCACTTTTGTCGTCTTGCGAACCACGTCCCCATACTCGCTCACCTAACGCACTCGTCAGTGATTGTTGGAAAAGTCATAAGAGAACACACGGACCATCGAAGTGACCGGAGAAAGGTGGATACTGCCATTGGTCAATGGTGGTCTCCTCCACAGGAACAACGTCTGAATTCACAAAAGATATAGAGACGTCAAGCACAGGGGGTTATCAAGCTGGCTGACCTTGGTGGGCTGCAAGGAGAAGAGGCCGGAGAGAGTTGTCCGTTCCTTTCCATACGTATATCAGGCCGTACGTATTGACTTTGGTCAACTCAAGGGTAGAATGTCTGTGGAAAGACGGGATACTTAGTCGGTCTAAACCTAATGAATTGCAAATACACCTACACCAATGGGAAGACCCTTGACATATAGTCGTGGAAAGTACTAAATTTCTCCCAGCGTGGGTCGGTTCCGACTGGACCCATCTGGTCGTAGGACTCTGTTCTAATAACAGTTAGTACTCCGAGTCTAGACTTCAGGTGTTTGCAAGATGGATAAAAGCTTACGGAATTCTGACAGCTCCCGCAAGCCAATCCACCGCTCTCATCTTGAACGCATCCGCTCCATAGGTGTCGCCCAGAGCCTTCCACAAGGCAAAGTTGGATCTTGGTATGAGCTCCGACACCTGGGGACAGATGCCTGCATTATTGGTTTCAAGTTGCTCATGGATGTTGTGCGGTCCTATGGCAAACGGCGACCCCCATAGGAAAGTGGATGCGACTACGGCCAGAACCACCAGACCCGCCTTAAGCGACACTCTCCTGGAAGTGCCTGACGACGTCCTGCGTGGTGGCCAGGTGCCAGGCAAGAACTCGTTTGTTTTCTCATTCGACGTAGACATACTCAGCGTTTTCAACGAGGTATGCCTTCGAGGGATTGCTGCGGTCGATAGAATCTTTGAATACTTATATTACATATGATAGTGGGTCTTCTGACCCAAATGACTTGATCATGAGACTTGCATTTAGCGCGCCCGAAGTTTATTTTGGTTCAGCAACAAACCCTCAAGGGTTCTTTCAAGAAGGATCGGAGTTGCCAAGAAACAGAGCTGGTCCGTATGTCACCGAAGTTCTTTGGAAGAAGACAAGCATGCCACTTCGTGTCTGTGAGCCCAGCGTCAGAAAACGCACGTTCACAGTGCACGGAACGGAAAATCCTTGAATAGCTAAAAAAAATCAAGGGCGATGCAACTGAGGACGATGATAAAAACAGCGCCTTCGAATGAGCTCAGCTTGGCTCTCGGGTGATAGGTTCTCGTTGATGCAAAGTAAAATTTCCGACAAATGAGTTTTCTTGGTCTCATGCACGACGGCGTTCGGTGGCTTTTGCAATTAGGCTGTTGGATGAGGTTCGGGTGCAGATGAGGCTGAAGAGTTAGAACGTCGAGTTTCTGATTTTGTTTGAGTTGACGAATGAACTACTCGCACATTGAATCAATATGTACTAGAGAATTGTCAGTTTTATTATAAGCACTTTTCAAGACTCCCAATTCCTGCTTCAATAGTGGGCCTATGATAGAGTAACTATTCGACGATCAGTGGCAAATTTATGCCAGTTAGCAAGGAGCTCTCGGGCCGCATGCTGGGAGAATCCGATGGAGTAATATTCCACCGAAACTGCCTGAGACTTGAATGATTTTCAGTACTTCTGCATATAAAGAACAAGTCAGTAATATCCATTCCTCTTCAACAAGCTTGTAGCTTTCATACTTCGGTTGACCCTTCTCGACTTGAGGCACATCTTCGAAGTTCGGAGTGAATATACAACTGTACAGTACCAAATCCGACGTTCTACTACTGAAAATATTGCTGTCTTTGCCCGACCCGAACCTCTCTACCTCTGGACCCTACCTGGACATCCCCATGTGCATATTTTCGGCTGAGACGATTGAAAGTTGTAAGTTGACGTTGAACGTTGAAAAAATGTCGAGGTCATGAGCAAAAGCTGATCTGAATACGTCTTATATAGGTGGTGACCAATTTGACTAACCAATCATCTATCTGCAGGAATAGTGGTGAACTTCTTACATGGTCACCTCCGAGGCCTGGAGGAGTCCGTAAAGACATCACGATCCTCGTTGAATTAATGAAGTGCCTTTTCAAGGCGGCGTAATATGTGATGTTCGTAGCCCTCTCAAAAATGTTGAAGTGAACTGTGCAGATTAAGCAAGATTGTGTACTATACATCCAGACCGTCCCGTCTCGCCTCTAACTCCTCTAGTGTTTGTCGCTTCGGAGCGACGACATTGCTGCGTCCCGAGCTCGCGTACAGGATTTCTGCCTCGCCAAGCACTCCGGGAGTGTATGGCGTCTCCGTTCCGGCCATGTAAATATTACCTTGCTTGAGAGGGAATGTCGATGAGGGAACTTGGAGAAGGTGGTCTGGCGTTCGAGTGAGGTATAGCCGATGTAGCGAGTCTTCGGCTGCCTGTAGCGCACAAAGTAAGATAATTATCAACAGATATGCCTAGAAGGTGCGTACCCGGTATTCTGCCATTTTCAATGAACTACCGAAACCCTCTCCAAGCTTGTCCAGTCCAGAAAAGATACCCACCACAAATATGGGCGAATTGGAGTAACGACCTGTCTCCTTGAGTAATCTGCATGGAAAATACTCTTCAGCTTCACAAAGACATGGAGATTAGACGAGGAAGCGTACCTGGATTTTGGACGTTGATGACCAAATTTTGCCACAGTTTCTATGAGGGCTCGTTTTGGATCACGGAATTTGATCATGCTCTGCAGGTCAACCTGCCTACTGAAAAAAAAGGACTGGACGAATTTCCGTGCGGATTGAAGTGATCTTTCCTGGTAAACAAGGGCAGTTATTGCTCGCGGTATTGACGCGAGTGCATCCGAGTGCAGTAGTGCCGGAGACATTGGTGTCGCAGGCTAGAATGTTTGATGAGCGACAACGAACCTGTTACTATGAACATTTTAAAAAATTACCTGCCTATGCCACCGTAGTAAGGATACTGCACCCATTTCCTGAGCGACACTGGCACACGTCAAGGGACCAACGTGAGCGCTGACTGCAGCCTTTAGAACACGAGTAGGGAGATGCGGGTATGCGGCATGAAGGTATTCGGACGCAAACAGTCCCATCAATGCATTTCCTAGGGTTGCAAGGTTCGCGTTCGTTGGGGGTGAAGGGCTCGAAGGGTAATATTTAGTATGAAGATTGACAAACGACTTGTGGGTGCAAGCGCGTCGAACGACATCTGTTGAGGACAAGACATTTGCAAGACCTATTCGGTGAGCGAACGCGGTGAGAGAAGAGGTAGGTGGGGGTTGAAGGGCTGCCCATGACTCTGGGTCAAAGAAATTTGGTTTGCCAGAGTCAAATCTGAGGACGGCCTCTTTTGGCGGGAACTGCTTGAGTTGTGAAGTTGAGACAGCTAGCTTTGAAGCGGTAGAGTAAAGGCGTTTTGAGACATGACCCATTGGGGGAATATGAGTAGTGTTTCGCGATACTCGAGCTGTGGTCCTCTGAAGTACCCCGGTCAAAACCAAAAATTAAGAGCAAGGTTATTTTCGGCAAACCCCGCTAACGCCCAATGCGACCAAACGCGACTTCAAGCTTGCTTCAAGCAGTCATTAGCTAGGCCTCCGCTACTTGTATGTTGTACTAAGATAGATTCTTGACTCTATGTAATGAAAATATAAACAAAACTTTGTCGTAGTCGTATAGGCAAGTCGTAGGCCTAACGGTTCATGTTGCCACGTGGCTATATTGTTACTCCACACAACGCCTAACTAGGACCTGCGGTCGAAACATACCTTGTCCACCGTCTTACCACCAACCCACCTTCCACTGTTGTAGAACGCCCCAGTAACGCTACACTCACCACGACATACGAGTATCGTTCCGGGCGCTGTATATCCAGTCATGGCAGTATTATCCCTGCCCTTGACATTCACTAACTCGTTCTGGACTCAGGACTATCGTAAAGGCTTGGAGACCTTGTATAATAAGCTTCAACAGGTAATGACGCGTCCATTATTTCAGACTTTGATCTCATATCTTTATAATGTCAGGGTCTACTGGAGAACGATGAGATCGTTGCATTCATAAGAGTGTGTATATTTGTTATACGTGAGATGACCTGAATTGACAAGACATTCCAGGCCCGTGCAGTCGCTGAGGCTCAAATTGCAACATCATTGCAATACCCTGCATCCATTAGCTCACAAGGTAGGTGACTGCTGCCCATCTTCCCATACACCAGGCTAACCCGCTGCAGGCACCAGCTTCGACAACGATGACGGAGCTTCTTTGTTGATGGCCTTCCGTGGTCTTCAGGAAGAGTCCAAATCACAGGGCAAAGTTCACAAAGATATTTCGAACGACCTACAAGCTCTTGTAGCTGATCCTTTTAATGAATGGGCTCTGGGATACAAGGTAGACATAGAGGCACTTGCGTTATTCATTCCTGATCTTCGTTCATCCACAGGACCGTCTTTCTTCCAGCAAAGCTACTGTTATTAACAATTGGCTGCGTGCCTACGAGGATTCACAGAAAGAGGTGTGTCTTACCAAGAGACGACACAGTCACTGCACGTGATTCTCACTCAAAATACTCAGGTTATTAAACTGAAAAACTCATATCTGCAAAAGACTCGCAAGGCGGATGAGGCAGAGGATGAGTAAGTCATGCGTCCTATCTTCGCCCGCTAACCCTGAGAAAACTTCCACTACCAGCGCGAAGTTCGCACCTAGCAACGATCTGGGAGATCACTACACGACCTCTCCACGCCTTGCGCCACGCGACAAGAGCGCAACACCACGACGCTCTGGTACGGTCACTGAACGCATTGCCCAGCGCTTCAAGGAAATCCAACGCAAGGCCGCCGGTACCTCAATTTCAAGTGTGGAATCTGATGTAGCGAGCGAAACGGAAGAGAAGCCTTTCGCGACGATGGACAAAGGCAAAGCGAAAGCAGTAGAGTCTCCTGATCTAATGGAATCTCCACCACCGTTGTCGCCTCCCTTACCTCCCGTAAAGGTGGAGACTTCGTCTCCACTGTCGATGGATGCACCACTACCCCCGACACCCATACTGTTGGCAGGTCTGGCAATCCCCCCAGCAGCTGTTTCCACATTACTTTCACGTGCTGCTGCCGAGCTGAGTGTACGGTCCGTCCGGTTCTCCCTGCTTGGGGAGTACCCAGATTGCTTCACAGGTGAAGACTTTGTCGCGTGGCTGAATGCCAATGTACCAGGCTTCGGCGGCAATCTCGACCGGGCTGAAGACGCCGCGAGGGAGCTGACAGAAAGAGATGGTCTCCTTCGCCGTATTGGAGAGTTTGGTAATGAGTTTGAGCACTCAGATGAAGCGTTTTATCAGTTCCGACCTAAGGTGGGTGCTGGATTCATGTGATGGAACGCTCACTTACCTTACCTAGGCTTTTGAACTTGGATCCGAGTCCGAAACTGCACCCTCTGCACCGAAACGTAACCTCGCGCCTCTGGCAGATAACCTCATCAAGCGCTCAAACAACCTCGTAAACGTCGTCAGCAAGGCCTTGAACGCCAATACACAGTCTGAGCCTGCTTATATCAGGCTTCGTGAAGAAGCTGAGGCAGCTGACAAAGTCTACAGAGTTGCTGTTAGACGACTTGACCGACAGAGGCTTGGTCTTGAGGAACGTATTGAGGAAACGTTGAAAACACTCCAGAGATGGGAATTGGAGAGGTTAAGAGCCGTCAAGACAGGTAAGCCCTCGTGAACAGCAAGTCAAGGCAATGAATCCAAGTCGTTTCAGTGCTACTTCAGTACCACGGTACATTGGCCAACATACCCAAGGCATTCGAACCAGCAATCGAACGATCGGCCACTTTGGTTGCCTCATACCAACCCGACGCGGATTTAACCGCACTCATGGAACGCTACCGCACCGGTCCCTTTAGGCCCGTTCCCCAGCTTTACGAGTCTGTTGCACACGATGAATCAGACGTAGTGTTTGGTATCGACTTGCGCAAGTGGGCTGAAGGCGGTTGGAACGCGCTTACTTCTGGCGAGGAGAAGGAGGACTTGATCCCGCCAGTGCTGACAGCGTTGCTTGATGCGTTGAACGACGCATATAGCCGTTTGCCAAATGATGCAGGTGAGTGGTGCCTATCACTATCGAATGATATAGAGCGTGAGATTCGGTACAGAAAAACGGAGAGCCTGGATTTATGATGTCCCCCTTCCTGCGGTGCATCACCTCAGAGAGGCCCTCAATGCTGTTCCTCCCGAGCAGCCCTTCTCGCCTGAAATGCTCGCCAAATATGATGCCCCAGTGCTGGCAGGTGGTGTCAAGCTGTGGGCTCTTGAACTTGATCCTCCCCTTACTCTTTGGGATGGATGGGATGATATCAGGAAACTGTATCCTACTGGTAAGTTGGCACATCTTGACGAACTTTTTAAGACTAACAATGAGCGTAGTTGGGTCTGCGAAGACTGGTGGCGAGGCTTCGGAACAACAACACCTTCAGGACCTGCAAGTGGCTCTTCAACGTCTGCCGAGGGTTCATCTCTATGTCTTGGATGCGCTTGTCTCTCATCTTAGAAGGTATGTCTATTGTGCATAGTCTCACGTTGGTATGCTGAGTTGTACCGTAGTTTGATTCAATCGACGAGTGTGGAGGAAGCAGATGACATATACTTCACGAAATTGGCTCTGTCAGTCGGTCGAAGTATGTTACTAGTTCCGCCCCTCACCATTCAGCTCTAACACAATTACAATTTGACAGCGATTATCAAACCCAAGGTGGAGACTGAGCTGTCGATCCAGGATCGCCACCCCACACGTATGTGATTCTGCTGTTCATCGTGACCGCCACCTCATTCCTGTGTAGTTCTATTCATCGATCTCCTCAAGAACTATGATGATATTCTCCCCCCTACTATTGCCAAGAAGAAACGGGAGTCGGAGCGTCGTGTCCCAGTACGAAAGCGCACAGCACCTATTGATATGCGTATGAGCCGAAGCAGAATTTCCGTTGGCGCTCCAACGCGAGAGATCTTAGTTGCCCAGCAATTAGGACAGAAGGTCGCTGCCCAGGTTCCCGATGCGACAATCCCTGCGTCTGTTCCAAACGCTTCGCCTACCGCTGTTCACGCTTCCCCGGTCTCAGAGTCGAAGACTTCTAGCACTGAATCAGAAGTGTTTGAACTAGCCGTTGCGGAGAGTGCCGTTGAAGACAAGTCTGCGCCCCCACGTCCATCGTTCAAAGAGCCACCTCCTGAGTTCGACGATGTGCCCCCCATGCCTACGTTCAAGGAACCGCCATCGGAAGAAGATGATGCTCCTGGCATGCAGCTTCCATCCTTTGTTTCTCCCCCTGCTACGCCACCTCCTGTGATCGACGAGAAGCCACCCTCACCTGTGGTGTCAGTGACGCCTGCTACACCCCACAACCCAATCAAGGGTCTCCGGCGCAACTCGGCTTTGCAGTCCAGTGGTGCATCGCCCCTGCGTAGCCCGTCTCCGCGCACTACACCTTCCAAGCCTGCTTCCAGGCCTGCCACCCCCGTAGAGGACCAGGTTCTAAATGCCGGCCCAACTGGTTTGTCGAGGCATTCATCTGGACAAGCAGCGGTTGTGCGTGGCCCACGTCTATCTCGTGGCCCGCGGCCTCCTGGTGCAGGAAGTGTAAGTAGCATGGTGGCGAACTTAAACAGGAGCTCGGCGTCCAAGTCTCCTCCTCCTGCGACCCATAAGAGGCTTTCTGGTGGTGGTATACGACCATCGTCTATGCTAGGGGCTAGTGCGACTGCAGATGGGAAAGGCAGACTTGGCAGGGGTGCTGCGTTCTCCAGGAGGACGATGGCGAGTGATGCGGAGGATGAGGTGGTTGGTGGGGCATAATGTATCGTTGAAATGCTTGCATACGATCTTAATCTACAAACGATTTTATGGTGCAGAATATGTTTTTGATATGTAGGTGTTGCTGTTCGATTGTAGATATTTCGTTTAAGTTATGTTGCCAATTCTTTTCTCCACACAATATTTTGGCCCACACTCGAAGTCTCTCCAGCAAGCATACTAAGAGCCTTGTGGCATATTTTCGAACACTTGCTTCAAGCCAATATATTATGTTACATGGAAGCATTATGTAGATTACGGTGAACAGGTACGGTGATACAGAATGTGGTATACAAGGGGAGTAACAATCTAGACTTCCTGCGAAGCACCCTCCTTCTTGCCCTTGTTGGATTTCGTAGGAAGAAGCTCTGGGTTAATGAATGGTACAACACCACCCTGGCTGATAATAACATCGCCCAAGAGTTTGTTCAACCTGTGAATGGAAGCACATTGAATATCATATGAAGCTTCGAATGCGGCGACTTACTCCTCATCATTTCGAATAGCAAGTTGAAGGTGGCGGGGAACAATACGTTGTTTCTGTTTGCGGTTTAATACATGTTGTTGCATAATACGGACGGATGGTACAGACCTTGTTATCACGAGCGGCATTACCAGCAAGCTCCAGAATCTCGGCAGCGAGATATTCCAGAACAGCGGCAAGGTATACTGAATGATTGTTAGTTTAATTCTGTCAGCAAAATTACTGATGGGCCGCACCAGGAGCACCAGCTCCAACACGCTGTGCGTAGTTACCCTTCTTCAAGAGCCTGTGTATACGTCCGACAGGGAACTGAAGACCGGCTTTTGAAGAGCGCGATTGAGCCTTTGAGTCACCACCGGTCTTTCCAGAGGACGATTTTCCACTACGATACAGGTGAATTTAAGGCTCCTGTGTTCTGCCAAAGATGCTTTACTTACGCCTTTCCCTTTCCAGACTGCGCGAAAGTAGGTTAGTTAACGCGTCCAAGAGTTACAAACTGGATACTGACCATGTTTTTAGATCAAGTAAGCTATTGACAGCAAGGGGGACAACAAGGTGGTGGAGGGGAAGCAAGTGTGACGGTTGTATGATTTGAACGCGCCTTTACTCTTTATCGGACTTTATTTGAACTCCGCTCGAAAGTGCAATCAACAGCGCGTCGTGTTTGGTGCACGTGATAGGCGCGTTCGCATGTATCCCACGACTTTGGGGGTTACGGAATTGGACTTACCACCCGTACGTTACCTATACAAGGGAGTTCTTGCTTCCAGTCCAGTAGCTCTTCGACTTAGCCTTGAGGCGTCCACGAGGAAATTTACTCTTAAAATTCTCATTCACGCCTCTTTCTGTTGTCTTTGATCTCTTCCCTTGCTATTTCTTGTTATTGGATAGTTCTCATCGACACGGCAGGCTCTTCTGCCAACCCATGTATCCAAGGGATGTTACCAACGCTACCCAGGCGTTCTCAACGCCATCGCTTACTCCAACCCACGACCAGGTTCGTCTCTTTAACCATATTCATGCAGCGCATGGCTTACCCGAGCTAACCTTTCTCAGATAGTCGTTCTATACGTCGTATGTCTTTCCAATCCACTTGCTTGATCCCCAAATCGCAGCTTATGTCTTTAACCTGCCTGCAGACCGTTGTTTATGCCGTGGTTATATTTGGAATATGGAATATCCCAGTCGCGCGGACGTTAATCAATCCACTTAAACTCTTTACCATTGGCTGGCATGAATTTTGCCACATCGTAGCGGTGAGTTTATTTCCTGCCTGGCACAAGTATGGTGTTTGATCGATGTCATCTCCTTGATGATTATTCGCCTGCAGGCCATATTGACCGGAGGGACCATAGTATCAGTCACGATCGATCCAAATCTGGGTGGTACGCTCAACTGTGTAGGTTTAGATCCGCATTTATAATGAGCTTAACAACAGGCGCGACCATCGTGGAGGGTGGCCGTCCGCCAATAATACTGTCAGCAGGGTATTTTGGATCAAGTGTCTTCGGTGGCGCTTTCATACTCGGAGGTTTCGATTCTCTTGTCGCTAAAATTCTAAGCTTTGTCCTTGGCCTGGGGCTTATTACTCCATTGGTTCTTGTTCGAGACAAGCTGTAAGCCTCAGTGCCTCGCTTCCACGGACATACCTCTGACGATGATGTAGAACTATCGTCCTCACGTTGTTCTACGAGGGTCTACTTGTTGGCTTTTGGTTTATCGGACATGCGTGAGTCAAGCGATCCAGTGAAATCAACTTGGTGCTAAAACCGAGGCAGTCAAGCTCTTCGATGGTATTGCTTATTCGTTGGTGTCATGAAGTTTGTATCCAAACTGTCTGTCCTGCAAAGCACACGCTAACGGACATGTGACTCTAGCGTGTTCTACGTCATCTGTAAGCTTTAGCTACCTCTGTGTGTCCTTCTTTCGCTTGATGTCTTGCAGGGGACTTGGCGGACGACAAATTCTTTCGCAAGGCGAACGATTCTGATTGCACGCAGTTCAATCTGATGTTTCCACAAATATCCGCCCATGGTAATATCTTACGTTCAATGGTACATTGGACGAAGTTAATTAAAATGCTCAGTCTGGGCTTGCTTTTGGATAATGTTCCAGGTGGGAGTTTGTATATCGTTCCTATTCATAGGAATTGTTTCTTTCAAGGTATGTTACAAACACTTCGATTCTTGCAAGACTACATAGTTTGTCTAGTTATCGACAGGTGACATGAACACGCAAGCTGGTGAGCACTTGCAACAAGTTATAGTTGCCACAGCCCTGACTCCACCGCAGCTGTTTTCCTACCGACATGACAGTGGCACGCTCCAGTTATACTAGAATGATCATGACTGCGCACACTCATAGCATTTACGGGCTTCTTTCGCCACTCGCATACGGACTTGTACGATCGGAGAATGATTCAATTCCATGTACCTTTGCTGCACCATTTACCCACTCGGTATCTAATATACTAGACGTGACCGCTTCATACCGTCAGTGACGATGGCCTATTTTCATTCGATGTCTCTTCCTAGAACAGTTCTTAACTTAATGTAACTATCACGCTGTCGTGTGTTTCACTTTGGGGATCACAGTACATAGTAGAAACGGTAATGCATATTTCATATTTCAGTCTACCATACTCAGGAATGGCTACTATGTTTACAAACGAAGTGACCCAGAGATATGAATAATGTATTGCGCAGAGCGGGGATAATCGTGATAGAATAATTCATGGTACAATAACGACAGACAGCAAGCGTGAAAATGTGCGATGATGTATGTTGCAAAATATAGAGGTCGCGTTAGAGTTCTGCATTTCAAATTATTTGCGGGTGGCTCGCCGTATGAGACCCGCGATGAGGAGGGTGCCGAGTGCGGCGACACCGCCTGCAAGTGCCATGCCCACGTATCCCTCTGTGAACCGGGATCGGTAAGACGAAAACATACTGGAAGAAGTACCATACCTCGTGCGACACCTTTGTCGATCAGTGATGCTAGACTTTGTGCCTGTAGATTGGTGGGCTCCCTGGAAAGAAGAAGGTCTGCGAATCACATGAGCAACTTGGACAGACTAGGGAGGAGTTTCCTCAGCATACCGTTGAAGCTTCTTGCATCTGTGAAGTTGCCCATCTTGTAGTGTCCGAGTGCTAGATAGTACAAGCACTCCCGCCGTCTTGTCGGCTCTGTCCGGTATATATCTGAGCAGTGTCAATTCCCTGCACGAAGAGACGTAGGATCAATGCATACCTTGGAGTAGTCGCACACCCTCTACCTGGTGATCGCGCATTGGACTCTTCACTAATCCCCATGCATAGTTGAATTTAGTCTGGACAGTGACATGCGACTGTGCATGCTCCTTCTCGTATTGTAGCCGAAGGACCTACATATCGTAGTTTGATAGGGTAAGACTTGTGTGTTAGGAAAGTGCATACCTCGAGCTCGTCATAGGTTAATGATATTTCAGCGTCAGCAGCGTATGGGAGCTCAGTGGACATTGCAGGATATTGAACGAGTTCAAGTTGCTTCGTGCACGGAAGGCAAGGCAATGCTGACGTAAGTTTTCGACTCACTCATCGCCCAAAGCTTCGACCCTTTCCTTGAGTACGAACCACATCGTTCAAATAATACAATGGCAGACGCACCAGGTGAGTCTCGTTTTCCATCTTTCATGCATCATTTTACGAGTAGGCGCTACCAAGCGTATTCCTCGAGAGGCATGAGAGGTACTGTGTTATTTTTCTTCGTCATTTGTCTGGAAATTTTCCCGCCAAAGATGATGTAGCTCATGGTGCCATCTCGTCCTCTTTTTTTGCGCCATGTTTCCTTTTAGCTAGCAGTCGTACCGTCAATGCACCTCCTCGCCGAACTGCTGATCCCATCAGCAGCATCACACGTTACTCACTATCCATGGTTTTCTTCTTTCTCTAGAGCACGGCCACCGTGAAGACCGCGAGCGCCGGAGGCGTGATGACGGACACCGAGACTTCAGGGATCGTGATAGAGATGGTCATGGTCACCGGGATAGAGACAACAACAGGGAACGCTACGGTGATCGTAGAGACGACCGACGCCGCGACTTCGGTGGTCGTGACTTCGATGACCGCAGGAAGCGTGGTCATGAAAACGACCGTCGCCGAGATCACGGCCGCGATGAAGAACGTGGACCTCGACACGGCCGAGCTCGTGAGGAAGGCTCTCCTCGCCGTGCTGGGCGCAAGGGGCGAGATGGACTTGGTACTCCCGAGCGCAGGTCTCCTACACCTGAGGGTGCGATCCCTATGTCCCAGCGGAGGCGCAAAGCTTCTGGATGGGATGTTCATGCTCCAGGATATGAACAATATTCGGCCATGCAAGCCAAACAAACAGGTTGGTTGACCATCCAGTTCTGCAAGTGTGTCTGAATATCACGGTTTTCATTTTCAGGTCTTTTCAATCTTCCTGGAGCAAACCGTACACAAGTTCCTCCCATCCTTGGCATTGCCGGTTTACCACCTCCAATCCCAGTCCAGACTTTCGGAATGGGTATCGGGAGCAACCCGAATTTGTCTCGACAATCTCGGCGCCTCTACATTGGCAGCATTACACCTGAAGTCACTGAGCAGAACCTTGCGGACTTCTTCAACAGCAAAATGATTGAAATGGACATAGGCACTGGCGGCCCCGGAAACCCTGTCCTTGCCGTGCAGTGTAATTACGAGAAGAATTATGCATTTGTGGAGGTTTGTCCACGCCTTGACTGGCATTGGATATGTTTGACCTGTCTTTCGTAGTTCCGCAGCGCAGAGGATGCAACGGCTGCCATGGCCTTTGACGGTATCATATTCATCAATGGTCCACTCAAAATTCGGCGACCGAAGGACTACGGTGGTATCGAGATTACAGCTCCTAGCGTCCACGTTCCGGGCGTTGTGTCGACGAACGTCCCTGATTCCATCAACAAAGTGTTTGTGGGTGGTCTGCCGACTTACTTGAACGAGGAGCAGGTACAAGAGTTACTCAAGAGCTTTGGCGAGCTCAAAGCCTTCAACCTGGTCCGTGAAAACGGCAATGGTCCTTCCAAGGTAATGTCATACCACGATTTGTAAATAGTTAAAACTCATAAGGCAAAGCAGGGTTTTGCATTCTTCGAATATGTGGATGCCTCTGTTACTGACGTTGCCATTCAAAGCTTGAACGGCATGGAGTTAGGAGACCGCTATTTAGTTGTACAGAGGGCCTCGGTCGGCGCGAAACCTGGTACACCGGGCATGATTCCCAACCTCCCTTACGACCAGTTTCCAGAGATTCCTCGACCCATCATGCCTGCTGGCGAAAACAACAGCGCCGATGCCCGTATTCTTCTCATGCTTAACATGGTTACTCCCGATGATCTCACCAATGACGACGAATACGGCGACTTGTACGAAGACGTCAAGGAAGAATGTTCCAAATATGGAGCTGTCGAGGATCTGCGCATTCCTCGGCCGGTCAAAAAGGACAAATCAAAATGGGCTCCTGGAGAGCCTGGCCATCAGACTGCCATTGAGGCTCAGCGTGCAGATGAGGCAGCGGGCGTAGGCCGTGTTTATGTCAAGTATGTTGATGCCGAAGGTGCACAGACAGGTCTCAAGGCGCTTGCTGGGCGGTCCTTCGCTGGACGCTCTATCATTGCGACCGTCTTGAACGAGGACAGTCAAACGACGCCCCCACTTAACTTGATCTTTGCCCCTCAGCCAGATGCTCCTCCTCCACTCCCCTCCTCTGACTGATAATTCTTTTTGAGAGGTTGGAAGTACTATCTAGTTTTTCGGTTGTATGTACGTTCTGTATCGTTTCTAATGTCGTTCCGTACAGATGCATTTGATCTTGTGCAAATCCATGGCCCGTTGAAAGTCGCGCGGCCTCATGCCGACTCGACTTTTCTTCGCTATTCCGCTTGTCCAGCTACTTCACTCTGAGTTTACATTGGCACCGTCTTCACCAAGCCCCAGATATTAAATGAATATGCAGCGCCAATGCACCCGTAACAACTATGTACATGGTTGAATAAAACTCATACGGACTGGAGGGCCAGTTACAGCTGTATGGCTATTAGCGCTATAGCTCACGTCACTCTTCAATGTTCGTTACCAACACAGAACCCTCATAACCCGATGCAGAAGAGTTATTACTGCGAGAGCCACTTGCACCCCATGGGGACACTAAAGCACTAGTGCACACCAATATCGCAACAGACAAGCTAACTAGCACGGACAAGTAGAAAAACGACAGTTCAAGGGAGTTGCCGTGAGAGCGCATTTGGCCTGCATGACGCGACTTGAGCGTTTATTGGAGTGTTTTGAGGGTAGACGATAAGATAGGAATATAAATCCGTGACGAATACTGGAGGAAGGACTTGCGTGGTTCCTTTATGCCACGCAACTGCCTTTGCATTAGAAATTTGAAGACATCACCAGCATATCAACCAATGCGCCAGTCTCTTCCGAGTCAACGAGGTTCATACTGGTGTAGGTAGACCAGCTCTACGGTCCTCACGTCTCTGCTCCAGCTAGAAAGGAATTAGATAGAAGTTTCGCAGTAGACAGATGCTAAATCTCTCACCCACGCCTTCTTGCAGTCTCTGTATGCCTGAAAAAAGTCCATGCATTTATCCCGGTTATAGCTGTTGTGGTCCATGCAGCTCAAAGACGCCTTTGCTGCTTGCTCGCATGGACTGAGACACTAAATGAAGGAGAGCATCAACGAGGGGGCGGGGGAACGCACTCAGTATGTTGAGAGTATGCTTGTCGGCCCTGTCGTTACCGTGAATGCGAACAACCAATTTGAGATGCCTGCGCAAGAAGGACATACGGCGAATACTTCTTTATAGTCCATAGGCTTCACATTATCCTGTGGCGAAGGTATCGGCGACGGAGAAGACATGATGTGCGATCAACTCAAGCTCGGTCGATTGCAAACAGACCTGGGGAATTGGCACACTGTCGGCTTAGTTTGGGGCTCCGCCGCGGCTCTGTGTCTTGACCGCACTTGCCAGTGAATGTCCTATTTTCAATGCCCATGTCTACTAGGACATCTCAATTTCCGTTGCTGCTAATGCAACGAACTCGCAACAAAATAAAAAGAATTGCCAGGCCTTATAGATAGAGACCTGCCAGTGAAAATCCAATATGATTGGTATGTGTTGTTGTGAGGTATGTAAGTCAAAATTGCGCGTATATAAAGGTCGTATGGTAATGTCATCTTTGGTGGAGGCTTTAGTAGGATCACTATCAGCCTCGTAGTCGCTGCAACGAGAGAACATCCTGCCCCAATCAACTTGGATCCGAAAGGGTGCGAGGTCGGGCCTTGGGTCCTACCCAAAAAGATCGTTTCGGAGAGAGCCGATTTGACGATGAGTTAGATTCAAACGCTCGACGCTTCGACTCCATCCTCCATGATGGACATAACCATTTGGAGTTCTTCGGCGCGAAGGCGTTGATATCCTATTTGTGCAGCGAAAGTCTGATGACTGACACAAGAAAGGTCGAATATGCGTTGACTGAAATGGGCTGCGTCGATCTGACGGTCAGTTAGATTCAAACGCGCTCTCGACTCTTCAATTTCATCCTCCATGATGGACATAGCCATTCGGAGTGCTTCGGCGCGAAGGCGCTGATATTCTATATGTGTAGCCAAACTTCAAAGCCTGACGACTGATACGAGAATGGTCCAACATGCGCTCATTGCGCTGACTGAAATAGGCTGTTTCGGAAGTGCGTGTAGAGACTCTACTGTGAAGAGCTTCAGCATTATTTGAACTCCATTTAGGTAAGGTGGCGGCATACTGGTGTGAGTACCATCTTCGATTTCTTTGCGGGAAAGTCACGGTCCACATAGCCTTGGAGTCCATCCGAATCACCTGGATATAGGGTATATGAGAATGGGCGTTTGCGAGGACCAAGCGTGTTGGTTACTGTAGGGTTACCGTCATTGAACATAGGGGTCATGGATGGTGAATTCAAATAAAGAGCTACTAGGCGCTCCAGACATAGGAAGTGTCGATGCAATGACGGGGAGTCTGAGTGCATAGTGCGAATGGTCACATTGTTGGACAGACCTACTAGGTCTGTCCACCCAACAATGTGACCAGGCTTGCTGGAGGAACCGATGTGGGATGTGATGACACTGTGGGTACTCTGAATGTATTAACTTTAGTCTAAATGGCTACTCGTGGATGTCAGATAAACAGATCTGGGGCCCGAATCGTTAGTCGAACGTATGTCGCGGTCAGGACTCAGGAGTGAGTTATAACTCCAAGTTTATCACTCAGTTCCCGCCAGGGGGCCGTGGCGTTTGTCTTTTATTTACCTTTTTTATATATATATCTTTCGCGACTTTTTCGTCTACAACAACGATAGTCTGTTTGTCTGAGTCAATCTGTCTGATTTTGAATGTCGTTTTCAGCGCTTCGATCATAAAGTAAGTCAGTTCGTGATGTTCAAGTTTGACTGTGCAGACGCTAAAACTTGTAGTGATCACTGCGGGAGGTCGGAGAGCACCAAGGTAACGAGAGGTGCGGCCCCCGTGCGGGCATAACGCCAGGTAAGTATGCATACGGGACTCCCGTGGACTGCGCGGCAAAGACCTTCTGGTGTCGAGCTGAAGATATCCTCGCTCCCGCGTAGCGCTTATTGGCCGGTGAGTTAAATTGTATATATATCGCGCCATCGACACATCAGACACGTTTATAGAAAGCTTAGACAACGGAAAAGACTACGCAAACGTAGTGTTCAATGAGCGTGTCTGTGTGAGTATTCTGTCGATAGCGCGATATATATATGTAGGAAACATTACAGTTGTAATACACATAGTACTCCGCCCGACGTGTATTTGTACTTATAATCCACACAAAAATGGGCACTCCTCATCAACTCATCGCAGATATCTGTTCCTCACAATGCACACGACCACGATATTTCTAGTCTCCGGTTACTGACCTAATTTAAACGTATGGCAGTCGAAATTATAAGTGACAACTCCGGGGCGGCCCTGATGTCCATAATTTTGCGAACTGAAACCATGTCTTTTCACTCTTGCAATAAAGTGATTCTTCTGTGTTTCCTGACGCGCTGTATACGTCAACGAATCACGTCGTCAACATGATCGATGTCGCTATCGATGTCGCTGATACTGTCGTTCTCGTCATACTTGCACATGTCTGGGGTAGCATCTACGTTGGAAGCATGATCTCGGAACGTGCTCAGTTCTTGCATGAAACCTGAATGAAGAATGGTGAGGATAGAAACATGGGTGATATTACTGAGCACTTGCCAATGGTCCAATCAAGGCAGCTAGCCTTCATACTTTTATTACTCATATCCGCCATATATCGGTATGCTTCGAAGACTTCACCAAGTCTACCTGCCCGAAGAAGAGCATGGCACCGTTTCTGGTTTGCAGTTTGCCACAAGGACGTGAAGTCACACCCGAAAAGCTGCACAAAACACGTAGTTGGCATAGAAAATACAACATAAATCAATAACATCAACGTACCACCACAAAACCATCATATTTAGAATGAATGGCTGATTTAGTTAAGAAGGTACCAGCGTTGACAGCGGAAGTGAAGTGGTCGACAGCTTCGGCTGGACAAGCGCGATCCAAGGCATTGTTGCCCAGTTGGATATACAGATACACCTGGTGTGCGAAGTTCAGAAAGATCGGTATCCACGCACGACCCAGTGCTTGATACTCACTTCAATGACACGACACGCAAGGTTAGTATCACCATCGGGGCAAGCGGCAGCTAGCTCGCGGATGCACCGCATGGCGTCCGCATGTTTATTCGCATGGAAGAGAGCGATTGCCTGGATACCAGTATAATGAAGCGTGGTGTATGTCAGAAAACTGAACCTGCCTTGATCATGGAAAGGAAATGATTGGTCTTTGAATCTCCGTCCGTGAACGTAAACGCAAGGTCAAATGCCTGCGTGGCGTCCCCGACTTGTTTCATCCCGAACAGGGCAATGCCCTTAGAAATATAGCCCATCAACGAAGGCTGAATGCTGATAGACTATGGCCGCATGAAAACCAGTCCATTGTAAAGGCATCATGATAGACCAGATCGGTACATCTCACCTTAGTTGCATCACGAAGCGCGTTGTCCCAGCAGTCTAGTCTTCGCGCCATAACGATGGAGCGATTGGCATACGAGCGGCAGCTGTCGCCATTCGCATCGATTTCTTGCGTTAGTAGCTTTTCAGCAGTGGGTAGATCCCCACTTATACATGCCTTGCGGACTGCTGTGTCCATAGCGATGATCTGCAGCATTCTCGCATTGAGTTTTTGTTTTTTTCTTGGCTTTTTTTGTTTGTTTTTGTATCCATTTTTGTCCTATTGAGAGTGACGCTCGCATTGGGTTATAAGACTCAAGGGCGAAAACATACCTTGATTCCAGAGCCTTGAGCATCGGTGTCAAAGGCTTGAGCCTTGGTGTCAGAGTCTTGAGCCTCGGTATTGCAGTCTTGAGCCTTGGCACCAATATGATGAAGCGACGAATGGATGGACAATGAATACGAACATACCTGGTGTGTCGCCTGGTCATTAGGAGCATCCTCTGGACAAGCATGCGCTGGTACTGCCCACTCTGAGATCTTCTTATCATTTCCTCCAACAAGGATGCGCTTTCCGTCCATGGAGAAAGTTACGCAGCATGGAGAGTCAGGGTGCCGAAATATGGCGATGGTTCGCCAATCAGGGAGTCGCCAGAGGCGGACATGATTATCTGTAGTTGGGGAGGCGAGAACTGTGCCATTACAGTTCACGGCGAATTTCCAGGGATGGCTAGTATGGCCTTTCCAAATATCACCGACCTGCTCCCACGTCGATGAATCCCACTCTCGTATGATATCGCCCCCCGACAAAAGGCGTGTGCCATCGGGCATCCACACGAGTGACATTGCGATGTGTTCGAGGTCTGCGATGCGACACCTCGTGGCTGGATTCCATATTTCAATGCCGTGGCTTGTCGCGATGGCGAGAAGTTCGCCAGACAACGAATACCGAACGCAATTCACGTAACCACCGCAATAGACATCATGGTCGATCTTGATTGGCTGTCCTTGCAGTTGCCATGTTGCTGTGCTCCACAGCTTAATCGTCAAGTCCGACGAGCTAGTGGCGAGCGTTGCGCCGTCCGGAGAAAAGTCTAACGAGCAGATATCTGAGTGGGCGCTGAAAGCTCGAGTGAGAGGTTTGCCAGTGTCTCCGTGCCAGGCGTTGACATGTCCTCCATCATCACTGATTGCTATCAATCGCCCATCGCGTGACAACGCCATATCTGCCATGGCTTCGCCATGCCCGTCCATTTCTTTCAACATAACACCATCCTTCAAGTCCCACACGCGGAGCATACCGTCTTTCGAGTTGGTCGCCAAACGTCGTCTGTCAGGGAACGTAGCAACTGTGGCTACCTCGCCAATATTATCAAACATACGCATGGGTGTGGAGCTTCGAATAATGGGATGGAATGCGTCTTCTGTCATTCTGGTAGTGAGTTGATGTGGGCCTGCTGGAGCACTTCTGCAAATAGTCTCCTCTAGTAGGTAGACCTTAGACAAAGGAAGACAGGCGTCCCTTCTATAACATGCATCCACCTCGTGTCGCCGCAGATTTCTAGACTCCTCTCTAATGGCATTGTTGATTATCAATGTTGGCAAACACTACTATTGAATATGGAATGAACGGACCGAATTCTTGGACCGTCAAAAATGATCCCAATCGAGCGCAAGCAAGCACATACGTTCATGCTACGCGCTCATGGCAAAACTGTGTTTCATGACCGCATAAGACAGAACAAGAATGAAAGAACCTTTTGACTTTCACACGAACGGTATACTCGCGCGTAAACAAAGTAAAATCGGCCTGGCAGAAAGAACATTGCGTGAAATGGCATCTCTTTTTAAGGTGAGACAACTAAAGCATCTACTTCCGCTTCAAATTATACTCCGAAAGAGAAAATGCATCACAAAAAGAAGGTTTTTCTTGTAGTCTCAAGCTCAGGCTACGGTGTGATATTCAGTAAATGGTACAAGGACAAGTTGATAGAACTATACCTTCCATCGCCAGATGTACTCATTATCTTTTGGGGGATTGCACACTGGAAGGGGCTCAGGAAGCTTCTCCTCCATTTCCTGGTCTTCTTCTGACGGAGGCGCCTGTTCCTGAGGTTCAGGTAACTCCTCAATTCCGGCGCTTATTTCCAAGGCAGCTGGTGATGCGCCAAAGTTTTGAACTGCTGGCAGTCCTCTTTTAACCCACCGAAGTTTGAGTGTGAAACGAGGTCCGATTTCTTGCAGAGCGACTTTTTCAGGCGAGCGGAAAGCATACCGATGACGTCTGAAGAATAGGAAGTCGCGCTGATTGTGAAGTGCAACTACCTGTCGCCCTTGGAATTCAGGTAGTGGCGGGAATAGAGTCTGGAACATTCGTCCAACCGCATGTCCTAGAGTAGTTGAGAAGTTATTGAGCACAAGCTCAGGATTGTGTGGGGTTGCTCTCGCATGTCCCTGATGCAGATCTATTAGTTATGCATCCGCGATGAGATGAGAAGCAGTCTTACATATATATGTTTTGTGAGCTCTATAGATGTAAGCTTGAAGTACGCCATTGGGCCGTTAGGGAGGTATACCAAGGTGATAGCATCTGGACAACGTAAGAGTCTTCCATAATAGACATGGCCGAACGGCACGAACTTGGCTTCTTCATGTCCTCATTCACGACAAGCAAATGCTTATAACCACGACCAGCTGCCCAACCAGCGATTCGACCCATTTCGAAGCCTTTCCCCTTCTTCCGTCGTATAAATTCGGCACCTGGAAATATCCCCACTAACTCGTCACAAAACTCATATGTGCCCTTGGAGGCTTTTGGAGAGGTCGTAATCAGAACCTTGGGAGGGATATTTGGATCCTGCGTGAAGTTGAAGTAGTCTGCAAAAGGATCGGATGCGATATCACTAGAGAATTCGGCGTGCTGAGCAGACGAAGGACCAGCTGCAGAGAGCATCGCTGGGTCAGCCTCGCGGGTATTATCGAGCGTATTTGGTACATTTTCTGTAAGTCGTTTCTAATTCCAGGTCAGTTGCGCAAGGAGCTAGAGATGGATCGTGACGCGCACTTTCTTTGCTGCTGGGTCATTGGCTTCGACCTTGGCTTGGTCGAGCCGTTTCTGTAGTTTTGCCTTGCCTTTACTCTTTTTTAGCTTGCGCGCGACCTCTTCTCTCTTTATCTTGTTTTTGATGGATGACGGTTGAAAACGTGCGGGAGCCATGGTATGTCCTGGCAGAATCCAGGAGTTGATGAAATTTCTGAGTGTATGACACGTGACCTCTAGTCACTGTCCTCAACTCGAAGCTTGCTGGCACTTCGTCAACAATCCCCCCAGCGACATGTTCGCCTCTCGCCTCTCAGCGGTGCTACTACTTTTCCTTATTTTATTAACGACAGTTAATGCTCTTCACTTCTACTTGGACGCAAATGAAAAACGGTGTTTCGTAGAGGAGCTGCCGTCAGATACGGTGGTGGAGGGTACGTGTCATCGTCATTGGTAGGGAAACATGGAGTTTACTATGCATTCCAGGACACTACAGAGCGCTGGAGTTCGCTGAGAGCACCAAAGAATACGTTATAAATGAGGAACTCGGAATTATTGTTGAAGTAGAGGTGCGTCTCAAAAGCGCTTCCACGAACAGCATCTCACACGCAGATTTCCGTAGGAAATGGAAACGGCACATGTCGTCACGAAGACCAGAGGTCCACCTGATGGTCGTTTTACCTTCACTTCCCATGAGTCAGGCGACCACTCTATGTGTATCTCCACAAACTACACGTCATGGTGGTCAAGCACGCACATCAAGCTATATCTCGATGTCGTGGTAGGAAGTACAAAGCCAGATGCTGAGAGTGACCGTAGCCACATTGGCGAAATGAGCAGCAGGCTCCGCGAACTGAACCAAAGACTGGAAGATATTCGACGAGAACAACAGTACCAGCGAGAGAGAGAGTCGGATTTCCGAGACCTGAGTGAGTCTACGAACTCGAAGGCTGTCTGGTATAGCGTGTTGCAGATTGGAGTACTTCTTGCTACATGCACGTGGCAGTTGCGGCATTTGAAGGTGAGTGTTAGTAATGCATGTTTCTGAGCCTTATGAGTTAACGTTTCCCTTAGCATTTCTTTGCGGATAAACGGTAGTCCTATCTTACATATTATCCTAATCGATAGCTGTGGTTGCCTTGAGAATTACAGTAATGACAGACTGCCTCGCCGCTGTCCCTCCCTGCCGCTGTAAAGCTTCGTTCCTCCATGAGCCATGCAGCGAGGTGAAATGGGTAGGTCGTTTGTCTTTCTTGTTTGATACCGATCATTTCATGATGGTGGTGTCGGTCAAAGTTCGAGGCACCGCACGCAGATCGTGTAATTGCCTTACATAAATCGACTGCAGACTATTTGCCAAGTACTACTGTCCCGAGTACTCTGACTGAGCCCAACTCTTTGGGATATGTCAGCCAACCAGGAACATACATACGTCTATGCATGGGGCAGTACCGCTGTGATTTCGCTGTTCGCTGACATAGTTTGACAAGCAAGTCAACCCAATGATGAGTCGATGGCACGAAGCCTTCCGCTTTCGGCAATTTTGTGCCTGCTTGTGAAAATCCTTCGCAAGGCACATGAAGTTTGAACTAAGTCTGTAGTTGTCACATGGGCACGCGGCCCTCTTTCTTGAGCCGATTCTGAGTGTGCCCAGGGACTTTAAAGAGATCGATGCTCTCAGGACAGGACGAAATGACATTTGAAGACACCATGTCTCGTCACTCTCTCGATTCCAAGCGCGATCCCGAGGAGGATGGGACTTCGGTGCATTCAGTCGCAGTCGAGATCACACCGAGGGAGGTTGCCCGGCCCCCAATCGTCTATTCTTCCTTCCCTGCATTCAAGAAGAGTTTGTGGTTGAGGTGGAAGAGTATATGGACTAGGCGCTTTGTACTCTCACTCCTGGCTGGACAAGTCGTTTCCTTGTGTATCACAGTAACCAATGTCACGACGACGGAGCTCGTGAGCAGGAATTGGTCACTGCCAACGACACAGACATGGTTCTTGTACGTATCCTGTGTTAATGTCATTACACATGGCGCCCATTCATTCCCGCAGATACTTCTCTCTTTTTATAATTTATACCCCCTACACTATGTATCGGTGTAAGCATAACATGTTTCTTCCTGCATCGCCACAGTGCTGACGTAGGTGAAGATGGTCTCAAGGGTTGGGGTCAAATGGTATTTAGGGATGGGTGGAAATGTTTGTGACATCTCACCACTGGTAAAGAGAAATTCTCACTAGCGTACTAGATTTCATTCTTGCATGCTGTGATGTCGAGGGCAACTTCTTAGTAGTAAAGGTATGCATCTCCGCCTTTCCATTTCGGATCGCTCATAATTCATTGCACAGGCTTACAACTATACCGATCTACTGTCTTGCATGCTTCTCGATGCGTAAGTCATACGTGTCCACTCATACTCTTGGCCCGTGTCTAACGGAGTCATAGCTGGGCAATTCCTGTGTGCCTCTTCTTTTGCTGGGTGTACATGCGTACAAAGTATCATTGGACCCAGTTATTGGTGAGCAATTGTCAGAGCTTTGTTGTCTCCATGTCTTAACGGCCGCAAACAGGGTGTCCTGGTGTGCGTCGGAGGCCTCGGCATGTTGGTAGCATCAGACATGCTTACGGACAAGAACTATCCTGCATTAAGCAAGGGCAAAGGTGACGCCTTTATGATCTTAGGGGCGACGCTATATGGCTTTAGTACGTTCCCATCTGAGTCAGAAATTGCTGTATTAACGACGGCCATCAGCCAATGCTACAGAAGAGTTCTTTGTGAGGAGATCGCCGCTTTATGAAGTGAGTTTGGCGCTCTTAATGCGAAGGAGCTGTGCTTATAGCTTCATGAAAGGTCGTCGGCCAGCTCGGTATGTGGGGGACTCTGATCAATGGAATCCAGGCCGCCAGTCTAGAGCACGTGGATATGACTACGGCGTCATGGAACGGTGCTACGAGTGCGTTATTCCGGTATAGATATACCACGGACTGGGCTCATTAGCTTCTCACAGTCGGCTTTCTTGTTGCTTACACTGCTGGTATGCCTCTGCTATATCCTACTCCATCCTCAAGCTGACTCTCGCTTACAGCAATGTTTATCCTCTACACGACTGCTCCATTGCTGTACCGCATGGCGTCCTCAGCTTTTTACAATATTAGTTTGCTTACGAGTGACTTTTATGGTCTCATCTTTGGTGCGCCACCATCCTCCTCCGATTGCTCTCTAGCTAATTGCGTGCTTATGGGCTAGGCCTCTTCCTTTTCGTAAGCGTTACAAATTCATGATGATCAATGGGTGCTCATGTCTTTTCAGGGCTTTTCACCATACTGGCTTTACTTCCCCGCTTTCCTCGTAGTCATCGTCGGCCTTATCATCTACTTCTGGTATGCCACACGTAAGTCAATCACTTGTCTTTCTCAGTCGGTCACTGATGTCGCCAATGAATTTAGCTGAGGGGCAGGGCATACTCGATCCTAAAGCTCCTGCATATATCCGAAGATTGCAACCGGATGATCAAGTCTAAAGTGTTACACGATACCTACTGCTATACCCTTATGCGACCCCATGACTACGATTGATGTACACCAGAGGTCTTCGATGTGCAAGGAGTAACATGGTCAAAATATCTGTCTGTGATTATAAGCAGTGGACGTTTAAAGATTATATAGCCAGAATCCAATTAAAGGGATAACGAGGGAGGGGTGATGTATTACAAATGTGATGCATGGTCTTTTGATTTAAACATATCGACGAGGTTCTTTCTGCTGCCTCTCGAGTTCTTCTTCGTAGTTCTTTCGTTGTTGTTCGCGCTGGGTTTTGTGCTGGGTGAGTTTCTGGAGGGTGATGTTGAGAGGCTGGATCTAGGGGATGAAAGGAAGGGCGTACACTCTTCAGTGATTCCACGGTAGAGACGATGGACTCCAAGGTGGATTCAGACATATCAAGCATCTAGAGAAGTGTATTAGTGGTGACACCGGATACGAATCAGTGTGGCTCACTGCATCCTCTGTGCGCTTCTGAATCTCCTTCAGTCGCTCTCTGTCCGCTTCCCATTCTCGTTCATTCCAACCCAAAGTTCCATCAGGATGACTTCTAGCGGCAAAGCCCCACCTGTTGTCTTGGGGTGTTGGGGCGTCAGGCTTGGAGTAGACAGGGGGTGCGGAGTGTTCGCTAGTAGGGGCGGCGCCGCCTTCCACTCGGCGCGACTGCATGACACAGGGAAAGTACTGTGCGCGATGTTCACGTATGTCTCGACCGCGGTGCCAGAACGTGGCGACACCTGCGCCGAGGATGAACCACAAGATGCGGGATGGACCACGGAAGTGATGATGGATTGGGCCGTAGGGATACATTTTAAGTTAGTCAGGGAGGATGGATGTAAGTTATTGACCAGTGGGGAAGGATGTGCTTGCTGACGGACTCCATCTGTAGGGACCGGCTTTATACTGTGTCGAGGGAAACGAAATCACTCGGCCAAGTGAAGACTCGGAGGACGCGCAACTATTCGGCGTGCCAGGCAGCCGTGTCCATGACGCCTTCGAAAGGCCGATCGGCTCGGACGATACGATTATGTAAGTAATAAGACGTAGGCAGTCAAGTGAAATCCCTCATCATAATCTTTCCCGTTGACGCGATCTTCTTTCCTCTGGACCTACTCCCTCAACCGCCACATCCACCGCCAGGCAATTGAGTCTATGTACGGGATGAGGCCCCGATGGCATGGCAGCCTAACATGAGTGCGCATACCGTGGTATAGGAACAACCTCTCACTACTACTCCTGAATAAAATGTTCAGGCTCGTGGTCGCAACAAAACGATATCGCACAGATAGAAAGAGAAACCGCGGCGTACCAAGCGATCGGATTGTCCGGCATTCCTTGTCCTGTCGGATGGAACTATCACGTTGATTTACTTTTATCATACACTAGCAGCAGGACCTAGAGTTCGCTACTTTACCTTCTGAGTTGAGTGAGGAAACGCGATTGAGGAATATACTTATGTGCCTTGGGTAGTCCCTCTCATGTGAAGGCAGATTTATTTCAGGGTTTGCGTAAATAAAATTACAATAGGTCCCTTTCATCCGCGCAGCGCTGGAGTTCTAGACGAGTCTCTGCACGTCATGGCTTATTGTCTGGAGTTGGGCCTCATTCTTTCCGGATGATATCTGATGCGTAGAATTGCAATAATGCGCGCACCTCGCGTCCTATCAGCTTCTATCGGCCTCACTTTCTTGTTGTACTGCTCTTTGAGGTCCGTCTGCTGTACATGTTGACTACGCTTTTCCGCCAATATTACCCTTACACCTTAGGTAATTGCGTTTGCCACTCCGTCGGTTCGTCCCTTCGATGTATCGCTGCGGTTTTACCATTATCGCACTGCCCTATGTTCGGATATGAAGATATACTTAGTTTCCCGGACACCTGGCCTTTTAGACAGATGATGCGTGCTGAGTGAGAGTGACTTACGGTGAGGGTCTGGTGCGACCAGCTTGGGATTCAACCACGCTTTCGTTATTGCAGAATGTATCATAGTAACAGAAGTATATGTCTATCTCATGGTCAGACGGCGCATGACGATCATAAACTCTCTACTTCAACCACCAGTCCACGATATGGCGCTGACCATTCACAGCTCAGCAAAACAGAGCCGCAGCAACGGACTTGACAACTCACTGATGAGAGGGTGTAGCTGGGCCATATAGGTGATCATCCACATGAGATAACACGACGCTAGCGTCAGCATGATGGCCGTACGGATTGTCCTGCATTCGATTGGTTGAGTTGGCAGGGAGGAAGTTAGGAAGACGTACGTTTGGTGTGGGCCTTTTGGGACGAAGAGGAAGCCACAAGCCATCAGTCCTAGGACTATGACGAGTATGAAAATCACCGGGAAGACTAACGCCATGACTTAGTGGTATACTGGCAAGGTCATTAATTGAGCACCCCACTTTGTGTATCGTGAGAACGTCGTCGAAGTCGCCTCCTTTGCCTCAACTAAGCCGTTTGGCAGCGTTTGACATACCACTCTGGTTCCTTTCTGTCATGACTCTTGCACTCTCCGTTGCACAGTCTTTCCCCAGCTTCGCTGTATCTTTCATGCTCAGGATTATCAACCTTTCGTGCCATCTACAATTCAAATCCTTCGATATTTGTGTCCTATATACTGAACTCTCACCAAACGTACTAACGTAGCGGACGAGAAACGTACTACAGATCACCGCGCACCCTTCTGGTACCACTCGTCCAGCAGTAACCACTTTCGCTAACCGCACACTGCTCCGAGTACAATAACCGCGGTCTTGACCAAATCATATGATACCGCAGATCGGAAGTTCGACCACCTGGGTGCATATATTGTTTGTCAGAAAGCCTTCTGGTACACAGTCGGAGTATCCATCTCGTGAGTGTTGCAATGCGCAACAGGCTTTCGACTGCGTTCAACTCATACTGGTTTCAGCATTGTCCTGCCTGGGATTTGCACGAGACCGTCAAGGTCGACATCGAGCTGCCCTCTCCGAAGGTTGCTGTCCTCCGCTTCGGATACGAGCGAGCTCTATTAATGCTGGTTTCTGCTCGGCCAAGTGGTCCTGCCAACCAGGAACCACTCGTGATCAAAATTGGAGAAACCAGGACCTTGATACGTTGTCTAACTTGGTTTCTGAGCAGAGAACGTGTAGTATATTGGACACAAGGGTCTTGGCGTGCAATGCACGTACTTCGCAGAAAATTTACTTTATGAAGGGCACCTTCATTAGGCTGCATTGACTAAAAAAAATTGGAGCCATCACTCACGAAGTCCCAGAGAGTGCCGAATGCAGGAATGCCAGCTTCTTTGCAATCAATGCTTACAGTAACCGTCTTCAAGGCACAGCGTTGCAGTGTACTCATGGTACAGACGCTGGATTTGAATTAGGTGTGTAGCTTTCCAGAAAAGCGTCGAAGGTCATACGAAGTTAACCATATCACCATTCACCAGCATCTCATGTTTGCGCACTTGAGAGAGACGTCCAAAGATCACCCACAGCCTCTCGTAGGATTGAGCTTACAATCCAGGTTTTCATACATGTCGGACAATCTGCAATTGCCGGTATACTTGTCTCAGATATGACGAGTGTGCTACGGGGGTGCTATAGTAGCAACTTGTATTAGGGGGGTACCTGTGATATCATGATATCAAAGGACGACCAGGCTGTCACTGGCAACGTCGTGACGGAAAGATGAATCGGGGCCGGAGCCCAGACGCCGCTCGTGAGACTGCGTCAGAAGTGCACCGCTATGCCAGCAATAATCTGTGCTTCGGAGTGCGTGTGAGTGCCACCGGACAGGGGAAAGCACTCATCAATGGCAGCAATAGCGTTTCGTCGGACGTGCGTCTAGTACCTCAACCCCTGTCACGATGATCTGTGACAAAGGACTTGAGACAAAAATCGAAGAGCTAATATTTCGACTTCGCATGTATTATACGCAGTGCATACACTTTTATTTGTTAGTCTCAGTACTCCGTGTTTGGGGTAGGTCAGCAGACTGAGGGAAATTAGAACTGCAGAGATGATCAGAAAAGGTGGTTGCTGTCACGCGTGACAAGTTGTAACAGGCGTGGTGGGGGTGATCCTCGTTCCTCACTGCTTCAAGTTTTGCACCGTACTCGACACTCAAGCTTCAGGATTCACTACGTTCTGCTTCATCCCTGCAGCTAGCGTCTCGTATGAGATTCATCCGAGGATCTTTAACTAAATTGTGCCAATTAACACTGGGGTACTAATCATCACAATAAGCCTGGGATCGTTATGGCTGTTGATCCAGAAGCGGCTCGTCTGCGCAGAGAACACGACACTTTGTCTCATCCCAGTGGTTCTATTTATGCTCCTTCGACAAACCCTGCTCGCTTTCCAGATCGTCCTCATTTTCCTACCAGAGCTTCCACCCTCAGCTCAACACAGGATCTCACCCGTAATAACCTTTCCGCGAAGCATGATCTCACCCCTCATGCTTACAGTGATGACCTCAATCACGTTCACTCCAGCAGGTATGATACCAATGGCATCCCTGGCTCTTTCCCCCCTCCACCCCCCGCCTTCCGCTCTCTTAGCCGTCCCACTACTCCCAACAATTCAAACCCAAACATTTATCCTTCATACAACGAAAAGAACACAGAGATAAGGCGTCGCGACAGCCTCCGTTCGTTTTCTTCCGGCCACTCTGCGTCCTCTAGCTCTAGTTCCCCGAATAAAGCTGGTCCAATGACATCCACGTCCTCTGCGACCTCCACTAATATCTCAGCATCGTGAGTCCCTGATTTCCTACTCAAATCCATATGTTCTCCAAAATGCACTGGTTTCGATCCCTTATCTAACTCTTACCCGTAGACCTTGCTCGGCGTGTGGAGGCACGATGCAAGGTGCTTTCGTCCGTGCACTAGGCTTTGTATATCATCTGAACTGTTTCAAGTGCCTGGTATGGATTTCCTATTTCTCCTTTAGCTAGCACTGCTTATAATGTATCAGGATTGTGGCGATGTCGTTGCATCAAAATTTTTCCCCATTGATGGGCCCGATGGCAAACAACATCCACTCTGTGAACGGGATTACTTCCGTCGTCTAAATCTTATATGCGCTAAGTGTGGCCTTGCTCTCCGAGGCAGCTATATTACGGCATGCAGTTAGTATTCCCCCCGTTCCTCCTTAGTTGCTGCCTAATATCTCTTGACAGACAAAAAGTATCACGTGGAACACTTCACTTGCTCTCTATGTCCCACCCTTTTCGGCCCGCAGGACTCCTACTATGAGCACGATGGGGACGTCTATTGCCATTTCCACTACTCGACGCGTTTTGCGACCAAATGCGCAGGTTGCAGCAGCGCCATTCTGAAACAATTCGTTGAGATAAATCGCAACATGAGGGACGAGTGCTGGCATCCCGAGTGTTACATGATTAACAAGGTTTGCTTTCTATCAGTTTATAATTTTAACTTCTAACTCAGCCTCACAGTTTTGGAATGTCAAAGTAGTTTCACGGAGATCGAGTGTGTTGATAGGTGACGGATCAGAATTACAACCACCCTACATCGAGGAAGAGAAGAGAGAAACTCCCGCTTCATTGAAGGAGAAACAAGCCAGAATGGAGCAGCTGGTCTATCGCATCTGGACGTGAGTAATTCCCATGTGTGTGACCTGAGAAACGCAGCTAAATAAGTATATCACAGGGTTCTCTCGGCGTTCGAGGAATCAAGCGCTGCGTGTATATCTGATATGTTGCGACAGGTCAGCAATGGGCAATATCTGGATGCTATCAGGATGGCCGAGAAATTTATTCTACATGTGGAAGTCTTGTTCGGCACCATCGATGACCTTGAGTATCATTCTGCTAGGCTTAACTTGAAAGGTGCGTGTATGTCCATGTTTCGTGCGCGGTATCACTTACACTGCTTCAAGGGATGTCTCATGTCCGCGAAGCCCGCATGCTGTGTCGGAAAACAGTTGATCTGTTCACACTGCTTTCGCGCACACAAGAAACTGGATCGCGGCGAATGGGAATGACCCAGGAACTACTAGCGCTTGTGACCGGAATAGCCCATTACCTCAAGATCCTCATTCGAATAGCTTTAACTGGCGCATTGAAACTGGAGAGGGAACAGAGCGTCAGAGAGGCTATGCCTTCATTCCTCGACAAACTACATTTACTTGCTGTGCAAGGTGGCGATCCCGCAGCTCGGCGTCTTATCAAAAGCGGAAGTGGTGAGGTCATGGGACAAAACAAAGGAGTTAACCTTGGCACACAAGGCGTCACGTACGGCTTCAGGAGCTTGGCACCAGAAAATGCGGGAGAGTCACCATTCTCTGCAAGCTCACCATCTCGCTTGACAGTCAGCAATTCGCCGTCCGACCGGTGCGTCAAGTGCACGCAAGCAGTAGAAGAAGACTGTGTTCGGTTGGGGACTTACCAGCGCTGGCACTCCCAGTGTCTGCAGTGCGCCAGGTGTGACAAGGCAGCCGCTGCCCCGGTACCAAAAGAACCGACGCCACCAAAGTCTCCAGAAGACAAGGAAAAGGAAAAGGAGAAGGGCGAAAAGGAACAATCGAAATCTTCCTCTGCTCGAAGACCACCGGTAAACGTCGGCATCTTTATGTACGAGCTTGATTCGGTCAAGGAGACGTCCTCATATGGTGAAGTGCCTAACGTAATTCTATGTACCGAACACGCACATGCAGGGTGTCGAGACGGATTTCAGGCTGTCTCCCGGCTGGAGCAGTACGCATTCCTACTCAATATCGCACTGCGGAGGTTGTACTTGGTTTTAAAGCAGCAAGGCGTGGTTCCTCTGTCACCTGGTATGTTTACATCTCTCTCACCACATTGTTTACATCGTAAGTGAATATTGTCAGTTTCCACGACGCCAAGCGGCAACTCCAAGTCAGGGGACCAAGACCCCTATCGTAACTCGGGCGATATAATGCGCATGAAATCCGTACACCTGGATCGAAAACTATCTGCGACAGCACGGCTACCTAAGCGATCGACGATTGTGGAGAGTCCTTCAGGCAAAACTGTCCATCCCTCAGAGACACTGTATGCTCAGCGATCACAACAAGATATCAAAGCCCCACAACCTCAGAGGGCACCCCCACCGGGAACACTGATTCCAGGGCGCCAGCCATCCCAGCCTGGCCAGTCAGGAATGCCATCGCAACCTCCTTCGAGAGCGCAGATCCGCTCTCCAGGCACGCTAGATACAAGTTATCAGGTACAAGCAGTTCGCACTACTATCGGGCGGAATAACACAGAAGTGAAGATCGTGGACGAGTCAGCGCCCAACTCACCGGCAGGCGGCCCAGACGAACCCCCGCTACATGATCCTGATGATGGCATTACGTTAGCTGACATACCTCAGCTGATGGAAGCTGCGCAGGCTCGTGAGCAGCAGCGCTCATTGCCACGCCAGAGCACGGTGCCACATGTCGCCGAGTTAAGCGCGCTCGAACTTGCTATCGTCAAGCACTCGGCCATCCTTGCCCTTCAGCGTTCTCCGCTCCGGGAACAGTTAGAATTGGACGAGTTGCTGGAATTGATAGAGACGAAAAAGGGAGGTTTCTGGAAACAGTTATTCAAAGCGGGGGACAAGAAGAATGTCAAAAAGAAGGGTGAGCCTTGCGGTTCCAATGCATTAGATTTAGCTGATCGATTATTTGTAGGCGTCTTTGGTATTCCACTCGAACTTCTAGTTGAGAAGGAAGGTTCTGATTCCTTGTTGGGAGCAAGCCGCGCAACGTTGAGGGTGCCAAGCTTTATCGATGACGTTGTTTCAGCCATGCGGCAGATGGGTGGGTTACTTACGTTGATCTTGTCTACGGTGTTGACGTCTTGTCTTTCTGCAGATATGTCTGTGGAAGGCATCTTCCGGAAGAACGGCAACATCAGGCGGCTGAAGGATCTCACAGAGGCCATCGATCACGACTTATCTGCGGTAGATCTCACACAAGACAATCCCGTGCAATTAGCTGCTCTCTTGAAGAAGTTCCTCCGAGAACTACCGGAGCCACTCATGACGTTCAAACTACACCGGTTGTTGATTGCGTCGCAGTCAGCCATTGCTATGGAGGCAGAACGGAGACGTTGTCTTCATCTGATCTCACTACTTCTTCCCAAGAGCCATCGTGACACCATGGAGGTGCTATTTGTGTTTTTGAAATGGGTGGCATCGTTTGCCCACATGGACGAGTCCACTGGCAGCAAGATGGACCTACCAAATCTGGCAACGGTCATCTGTCCCAGTATCTTATATTCACGCGGGCGTGATGCTGTCCGAGATGAGAGCTTTGGGGCTATTCGCGTAGTCACCTCATTGCTCGAGAACCAGGACGAGTTTTATTTGGTTCCCGAGGAGTTCCTACCTATCCTGCATGATCAGGAATATTTCTCGAACAGCATGGAGCTCCCAAGCAAGGACTTCATGAAGAAATGCGACACGTACATGCGCCTTAAATCAAACGGACGTCCATCACCGGCATCATTAGGTTCGCCGATCGCTGTCGGGTCGCCCCGCGTTTCACCACCTGGGGATCGACCGTCATTAGTGTCAGCTCCGGGCGAATCTTATGTACGGAATGGTCGACAACAGTCTCCGCATTCACACTCAGGTGCCGTTCATTCACCCATGTCATATCCTGGTCCTGCGCATCCAACTTCACTGTCACAAGGTGTGGCTATCATTCAGGGCCAGCAACAATCTCGGTATCCCCAGCCGATCGAGACTGACTGGCCCGCTGCTCAGCGGCCCGTCACTGGTACCATATCTTCGCCATCCCCTCGACCATCATCCTACGTGCCTCCACGAAGTAGTGGCGAGCACGCCCAATCCTCATCGCCGAACGGTATTCCTGCTGCTGCAGGGCCCAGACGATGACCCCGTTGGACTGACTCTAGACACTGTCATCATAATGGCGACTCACTTTCACTCCTTTGCCTTGCTGTGCATCGCAGGCTTCAATTGCTCTGACATTCATTTGCCCCAAGCATCTTTTGATTTTCGCATTATCTGTAGTTTACCGTACGGTTTCACTTATCAGTATGACACGGACGAATATCTTCGCAGTATACTCATTATACCCGTGCATTCGAATGTACGCATTTTGAATGAATTTAACCAACTCTGAAACGCTATCCTTGCACGATCGCCTCATGAGCAGTGGGAGCAGCATGTGTTTCGTATGGCTCATAGGCATACGCATATATTTTGAAGAAGCAAAGCAAATGGAGGGACATGCGGAGAATATAAGAATCCAGTGCCTTACTTGAGAGGAATGAAACGAGATGCTATGAGAGGCGAAATTGAGGATGAAGTTCGATTTCCACGATAGATTCCATGAAAACTTACAGTGCGTGGCACCAATCTGTGTAATATATAATTGAGCGAATACCCAAGATATATGAAAAGGATACGCACACCAGGGCGACCGTGCTTGACGGGTCGGTACGAGCACGAGAACTCAGCAAGGTAGTGGCCTGTCATCTCAGGCTTGATCTCGACGGAGTTGAACACCTTTTAGTAACATGTTCAGTTGCGCGCCCCCCCAAAAAAGGATGTGATGACAGACCTTGCCGTTGTAGATGCCAACAACGCTGCCAATCATCTCAGGGACGATAATCATGTTCCGGAGATGGGTCTTGACGACTGCAGGCTTTTCATTCGGGGGAGCTTCTTTCTTGGCCTTGCGCAGCTTCTTGATCAAACCCATTGGGCGGCGCTTGAGGCCACGGCCGAACCGACGGCGAGCGCGGGCATGAACAAGCTAGTACGGAGATCAGGATTAGGAAATAGTGACCGAAAGCGAGATGCATACTTCAACGAACTGTAGGTTTGGCGTTTAGAGAAAAGTCTGAGAGCATATAGGATAGGGACTCACGTCCTCGTTGGTCATGTCAAGGAGCTTGTCAAGGTCAACCCCGCGGTAGGAGAACGTGCGGAAGGTTCTCTTCTTCTTGAGCTCAGCAGCGAGTGCGGGATCGGTAACCGATGAATCAGCCTGTCATTCGAGCGAAGAATCAGCGATCTCTGTTATTGACACTCTGGCCAAACCAGAAGGGCAAGACGGCGCACCATGTTGGGTCGTGATTTAGTCTTGCGGTTGTCGTGGATAACAGCGAGCAAGGATTTCCGGCAATCCTGAGGCGGAGTCCGAAAGTACACAAGTATGGCAATTGTGGCTGATGTGGTCACGTGGTACTGTATAGTACCATCCCGAAGCTTGATGCAGGCATTGAGGAGAACATCATCATTAACGTCGTCGGATAGAATCCACAGGTCTTCCCTCGAGGATTAAATGTATGTTCTTATGTCACTGCTCACGGCGCTCAAACAAATGTTGAATATATGTGTTTAGTGATTTGTGGCTGCCCGCATCCTACACATTTATCTTTGTGAATAACACTCATCAAAAGTGCGTCAATCTGCCATATGATACACCTTGATCGACTGACTGTGATATCTACAGATGCGTCATATCGCTGCTTACCTTCTCCTCCAAATCGGTGGCAATGCCTCGCCCACCGCCGACGATGTCCAGAAGGTCCTAAATGCTGTCGGTATTGAGTCCGACGAAGACCGCCTTGAAAAACTCATCTCCGAGCTCGATGGCAAGGACATCAATGCTGTAAGATTTCTTCGACGTAATATAATATGTTTGTTCCTCACGTGCTCGTCGATAGCTCATTGCTGAGGGTTCTGCTAAGCTCTCATCTGTAAGTTCTTGAGCAAAAGAATACAAAGGAGCTGATCGCTTATGGGCATTCTAGGTCCCTTCTGGCGGCGCTGTCGCCGCTTCAGCCCCTGCTGCAGGTGGTGCTGCACCCGCGGCTGCTGCTGAGGAAGTGAAGGAAGAGAAGAAGGAAGAGAAGGTTAGTGCTCTCATTGACTACATATCGGTACGGGAATTGAACCTCGGCATTGCAGGAGGAGTCCGACGACGACATGGGCTTCGGACTCTTCGACTGATTACGTTACGATATGTTGTTTCTTTACGGAAACACGAGCCAATACAGATGCTGCGTAATAATAACCACAGTTTCCTGTCCGCAACGAATCAATGAGACTCCGAATGTTCGAATCAGAAAGGACGTGATCTAGCATAATAATAGATACCGGTCACCCCGAAAAGCGGTATAGTGAGGGCGGTGCTTGGCCGCCGGATCGTGGACGGAACTTGTATTAAAAAATTACTTGGGGGTGCCATCCGGCGGCATAAAACGATCGGTGAGTACGTAAATGAGCAAAGTGCGGTAACGAAAATGGAAAAACGCCGATAGTTCCCGTTTCGGTTAGTCCAATTTTAGTTGATAGCAGGTGGTGGGGGCCGTGGTTCTTCAACTCCATATTATGATGTAGTAAACTAGTTCAAATTGGAGGGTAATGGATACACGTGGAACAACTGAATAGCGAAATTGTCATCGATAAATGTAAAGGATGCCGCAGTTTCGGTAATAATAGGAGTAGGAAGCCGCCGGCGCGAAGAAGTTTGTTCTAGCGGAAGAAGCCCGGTCCGCGGCCGGCGGGTGACTTAATTTGTTGCAATGATCGCAGACCCGAATTGAAACTATCGTGAGCTTCGTCTCCTGTGGGTGCGACCGTCCACGGTTGACCGAATTACATTCTTCACACTTCAAGTTCTCGGTCCACGTGCACTATCAAAGGGATCTAGCGACTTCAGTCTTACCCTCTTCTACACGCCTCCTTAATAGGTTCTTCATCCATCTTGACCCAGATCCCCTCCTTATTCCTCATCTACGTCGTCCCCCCCATCCTCCAAAGCTCGCTCAGACTTGTGCATGTCTAAGGCCTAATCACTCACATATTATTCGGATTTTAATGAACCATTACCCTAGCTCTCGAGACACCCTTCAGCAACCAACCATGCAGTCAATCACCTTTGCTCCTCCAAATCAACCTCCTCCAGATGGTTCACGCTTCCTAGTCGACTCTACCCATGACTCTGATAGGACTGAGACTAATATCGCTTTCATGAAGGGTCCAAAGCGTAAACGACTGGCCAAGGTATGTACTCCTCCAACTCGTTTCCCCGTGGGCCGCGTACAGAGCTCCTTCTACATAGGCATGTGACGCCTGCCACAAAAGTAAAAGGCGGTGTGACGGAACAGGTACGTTATCTCCCATAACAGCCTCCCTCGTTATGCCCATTTTGATCCTGCTATTCCCAACTCGAAGCTCCCTGCAGCAACTGGTACGTTGTCCCAAATAACATTTTAATCGGTCGTTTCATGTACCGGTTATAGTTACTTCGCTTCCAAGAAATGCACGTACACAGATGCCTCAGGCAGGCCCGTCCCTGCGCCTAGGCCGTTCAAAGGAGATCATCCAGACGCTCCCACCGATACTCGTCAGGGTTCGTTCACAACATTCCCAGACGGCAGTCAGCCGTCTTTCATTAACCCTACACAGCAAGGGGACGCACTTGTCGTCCAAGTCGATACTGATGACGATACTGTATCGCGTAAGCGATTCAGGCCTGACCTTGTCCAGTCATCGTCTCCCGCAGAGGCGTCTGGGAGAGGCTTGGTTCCACCATCATTACCGAGCACTGAACGCTCTTTAGAGCGAGACCCGTCACTCACAAGAGAGCTCGTTTACCGTAAGTCTCCACGCCGCTGTCAAGTGCTGACACTAACTGATAGCCGGGGTAGTGTTCTTTGCTCATCGGCAACCTCAGCGGATGGTTATCCACGAGCCTTCATTTCATCATGCGCTTGCCCATGGACTCGTCCCTTCTTATCTTCTCCTTGCAATCTGTGCGGTCGCGGCACCACTTTCGCAGCGTTCTTCTTTTAAGGAAGCACGTTCGAGGTTCGCTGGAGAGGTGTTCTTTCAGGAGGCAATGTCGCTTATGTTTGATAAAGACCAAAACTTGGTCTGCGAGAAGACT
>PVYJ01005408.1:2252-18313 GCA_002995095.1 Rhizopogon sp. AM-2018a | reverse complement strand
CCAAAAAAAAAAAAGAATCTGACAGAGTTGAGTATTTACCGTGACCATGGTCCTTGAAGATCACGGGACTAATTAATAGGGGTTAATCCGGCATACCCATGTCTTACCGTCGAATGTTATCTCACGCTCGCTTCTTGGTTTCTGTTTCAAACTCCATCAAATCCTGGACTCACAACGAGCGCAATAATCGCGATGGAATAATGAGTGGTGAGAATGATGATGGGATCTCCTGCTGTGCCAGCGACATCCTGTAGTATGTAGTATGTGCCGGACATAAAGTGATTTATCGCCGAGAATGTCAGTACTATGTTTCTGGAAGGTTATCGTCATGGTCGATTCATCATGATACAATCCAAAATTGAGCCCGAATCTTGACTTCCATTGGCCCATTAGCGCATCTGCATCAGCACTCGACATTGGGCAGTCTCATTGCAGGCAAACTCGCCATCTGCCATACCTACTAGTACCGAAAGGTGCCACCTCTGCCACGATATTCCTTCTATTCTAAACCGCGAACGGACGACAGTGCGCCTCACGCTCAGACTACGTCCAATCAAGCTTGCATAGTTCCTGAAGCATCACGGTCTACCCCAGTTCTTCCTAGTACAATGTCAAGAAATGCCAGGCGGAGCAGGTCACACAGCGAGGACGAGTCATCCTCTCCGATAGTGCCATCCCCAGGTTCAGGCGCTGAAGATCGTGGTCGATCTAGAATACGGCTACCGTCTAATCATTTCCCAGAACACAATATGAAGAAACGGTGAGATCCCTTCGTCAATCAACCGCTCCATTAAACTCTATGCCCAGAGGATACCACTCGTTCATGACTTCCTTCGGCAAGATGTTTCACGTGGAGAAGCGCTGGAAGCTTGTTCGAGAAATGGGTTCGGGTGCATATGGCGTCGTCGTGTGAGTCCCATGTTCGGGATTGCTTGCAGTAGAACAATATGTTGATGTATCAGCCCTAGCTCTGCTGTGGATGAGATCTCTGGTGAAACGGTGGCTATCAAGCTGGTCACTCGAATATTTGAGAAAGTCCAGCTTGCGAAAAGGGCACTGAGAGAGGTCACTCTCCTACGTCATTTCTCGAGTCATGAAAACATTACTGGATTGATTGATGTCGATGCCATCTCTCCCGATTTTCAGGAGATGTGAGTAGAGTCCGCTCACTGTTGGTCGTAATGGACTTACCACCGTTCTAGCTATATTTTCATGGAGGTGCGTGACGCCGCCATCAATGAGTCCAACTACTGCTAGAACACTTCCTATCTAGCCCATGGAAGGTAACGTCCCGAATCGCGATCTGGACGTCGATGTGCTGAACATTTCGCAGCGGACTTGCACCAAATCATCAAGTCAGGCCAGCATTTATCCAATGAACACGTCCAGTACTTTCTGTACCAGATTCTCCGTGGTAGTTCATTCCGCTTTTCTGAGTGATCACTGATGATATCCCGTGACAAATAGGCATGAAATACGTGCACTCGGCTGCTGTCATTCACCGTGATTTGAAGCCAGGCAACTTGCTCGTTAACTCTGATTGTGAACTGAAAATATGTGATTTCGGCTTGAGTCGGGGATTCGACTCTGCACCAGACGAGCAGGTGGGCCATCTCACGGAGTATGTAGCCACACGGTGGTACAGGGCGCCGGAGATTATGCTGGCATTCAGGTGCGACCATCTTTTCACGTGCTATGAAGTTGCTCTTCACACGTTCGTCGTAGAGGATACACGAGAGCCAGTGAGCTCATCTCATAAATCAGTTTTCTGGCAAATGTGAATCGCGGATATAGTCGATGTTTGGTCGATAGGTTGCATATTTGCAGAGCTTATGCTCGGACGGCCCCTGTTCAAGGGTAAAGAGTAAGTTCAGACACGTATTCTTTCCGCGAGCTGACAGCTTTGTGTACAGCTATGGTTAGTATCGTAACGAACGTTGGATTATACACGTTTGTGTTCATGCTGGCCTTTATCTTTCACAGTTGATCAATTGAACAAGATACTCGATGTTCTCGGTGAATGTGTTTCCAACGAACCTCCTTGATCACGAGTTGACCAGAATTCGTGGCAGGCACCCCGGAAGAAGATGTAATTAATCGAATCGGGAGCGACAAGGTAGAGATGGACATCCTAGCTTTGTCAGTCAAGTCCTGACACTACGAGAAGGCACAACAATATATCCGCTCACTTCCAGTTAAGAAGGCTGTACCGCTATGGAAGTTGCTTCCGACTGCCGATATCCAAGGTGACTCCAGCTTTTCGATGATATAGGTCAAAATTAATGGCGCTGCCTCGCTAGCCCTGGATCTCCTGCAGAAAATGCTGTCGTTCGACCCTTCAACACGTATCTCAGTTCCTGACGCACTCGCACATCCTTGGTTGACATCTTACCACGAGGAAACTGATGAGCCCGACTGTCCCACCAAGTTTGAAAAGTGGAAAGACATCGAGAAGCTCGAGACTCTTGAAGATTTCAGGAAGGCACTACGGGAGGAAATAGAGGATTATAGAATGGAGGTGCGAGGTATCACACGCGAACCGGCGGTGCAAAGCCCACATGAACATGCTCGCGGAGGGACCGCTAGCTATTCCCCTGCACAGTCTCTGGAGCCCCGGGACAGCGTGTCCGTATCACGGAAAGGAGACAGTCCGGAAGCTATAAGGGAGAACGATGCCTCGGAGAGCTCCGCCCCGTCGGACCACTTCCGCCCGTCCAGGCCTGCAGACCCCGTCGTTAATTATGCGAGGCGCTCTAGCATGATTCAACCACAACGCCAGTCTTCCGCGTCTACATATAACTCGCCACAAGCTTCAACCGCTCAACAGCCATTCGTACCCATGTTTGATGGCCTGCCCACCAGTGCGAGCGGCATCGCGTTTCCTAACCAAGGTTACGTCTTACCTGCTCGTTCCCGTGCGCCCTCAACCGCGACGGCAGCAGGTAGTGAGGTGGCAGTGCGGAAATTGTTGCGGACTTTGTCAACGGTATCCATTCACGAGAGTGGGGAAGGATTGCCGGGGGGGTTGGCTAGTGTGGCACCCATTGGCAAATACATCGCCGAGCAGGAATCTGAGGCAGATGCCCCACCGAGTGAGATGCCGATAGAATTCAGCGTTGATGCGAGGAAGGAGGGTGGAGCAATATAATGCTTTCTTGCATAGAGAATAACAGTTTTCTAGTGGATATAGAATCTATTGATACATATGAGATGATGTCGGTACTAGAATGCTGTTAAGTCAGAGTATTACAATCACTGGACACTATTGCCTCCCAATATGCATTTGATCCCTGAAAATTGATCAGTTAAATACGCAGGCTACAGTCAACACTTACTATCAATGATGTCAAGGTATGCATGTGACGCGGGGCTATCAGGGTATTCGTCCAAAAAACTAATACCATAATCTGCACTCTTCCCAATCCGTGGGTCAAGTGGGACTTTACCCAGCAGTTGAATCCCAGTTTCTTTCGCTAGTCTTTCCGCACCTCCAGTACTTGGCTTGAATATTTGACTCTCCGTCTTGCATCCAGGACAGACGAAACCCGACATATTTTCCACAAGGCCCAGCACCCGAATGCCCACCTTCCGGCAAAAATCTATTTCTCTCCGGACATCCTGCAAGGCAACCTCCTGTGGCGTAGTCACAAGCACAGCACCATCGATACCGCTTTCCTTCAAGTACTGAACGACACTAAGGTGCTCATCCGAAGTGCCTGGAGGTGTGTCGATGACGAGGTAATCAAGATCACCCCAGTCCACATCTTTGAGGAACTGCGCAATGAGTCCGTTCTTCTTCGGACCACGCCACATGACAGCGTCTCGCGATGAGGACAACATGAAGCCGACGGACATGACTCCAAGATTATCCTGTACATAAACCGGCGACCAGCCCGATGATGATGAGTGCACCTGCTCCGCGGCAACGCCAAAGATAGTAGGGATGGACGGGCCACATATATCGACATCCATGACGCCAGTCTGCAGCTGCTCATCGGCAGCAAACGCCCATCCGAGCTGGGCGGTGAAGGTAGATTTCCCGACGCCGCCCTTGCCTGATAGAACGAGGATCTTGTGCTTCACGGTGGACATACGTTCGCGAATGAAGGGGAGCGCTGGGTCTGGGCCCTTGGGCGTGTTTGAAGCGCAGATTTCCTGATTTGCGCATCCATTGCATGCGTCGGCTTTGCCAGCCAACTCGGATTCAGTGCCCTGTCAATCAAAGTCGTTAGTTGGGCCAGGGATGTGGCGGGCTTCGTTGAGACTTACAGGACAGTGTTCCGGTGCATTGGAGGGAACTGAAAGAGGATCTGGAGCAAGAGTTGGTTGTTGCACTGCTAGCATCTGAAGACGTTAAGTGGTTAAGTGCAAAGAGATGATCATGCTAAAATGCGATCTGTCAGCAATGGCCGGACCGTTACTGGCCGAACAGGTTGTGGCTGTGCTTTTGTCAGCAGCTGGAACAAAATGAGTGTCTTTCCAAGAATTTAATAAGCGAGGTCGCTTGTTGCTCCTGCCCACCTCGCAGTCGTCTCAGATATCAGCTTTAGTCTCTAAGCTCTCTAATTTGCACGCACCCGCCGCTCCCTCTTCAGGGCATAGCCAAAAGACGCCTATTTGGCCAGCAGAACAACAAATCCCCACGATTTTGCCTGATGCAGCCCAACCGCCCGACAGTTCACCTTGACTCTCAGATTCGAACTCATATTTCAGACCGACCCTGCGGGCTTTTCGCCTAAACACCAAACACACAACGCTCGTTCTCCATCACACTGTCGATAATTATCACACCCTAGTTCGGACAATGGGTTCACCACCTAGAACTACCTTTTGATGTACTCTTGTTCAAGTCACATAGCATTGATACGCATAGAAGGTCGCTTTACTATGTCGACGCTCGCAAGCTGGAGACTAGTAGGATTGTAGTTTCTCAAATGAGGCCAATTTTTTAAGTCCAAAGTCACAAATTGGGCCTCGGCCAAAACAAGTTCCCAGACCTTAAGTTATGAACGAAGGAAGATAGTCGTTCCTTCTACGTAATAAAATCCTACTGACTTTTCCTGCACGTCTATTGCAAAATAAATGCATCTATGCCCTTGGAGCAAGACAAACAAGCATCCCTTGTTGAGCGTCCGCGTGATATTATTGTGTATTTGCATATCATTGCTTTGCTTCCGAGTCTGAGCACAAGCTGCTCTCATTCAAGTTGGCCATGGCACGTTGTACCGACCTGATATTCCGTCTGTCGAACGAGAACTGATATCAAGCCCGCTGGGAAACTCAACTGAAGTTCGAGTCAACTGCCCGACACCAAAGTGAACTTGTTCAATGGCGATTATGTACATGACGGGTTCGCTCGCAGTGAACTGTTACTTCCATCATTGCACAACAATTTTCAAAGCCAGAACCTGTTGCCAATATTTTGGGTACATCGACATCGACGCTCAGGATCCTCTGGATGTCGAACCTCAGGATGTTGTTCCTATAAGGTGGACAGTGAGTCACTTGGGCCGATCTGTTGACCTTCAGCCCCATAATGGGATGACAGGCTCTGGACTTGGTTCATTTTTACTCAAAGTGCAGTGGCATAAATGCGTAGGTTGGTGGTCACCGGGTCTGTTCTGCGCATCGACATAGTTTCTGGTTTCTTAAAGATTTCGATTTTTTGATGGCAGGGACTATCCATTCCGATGTCCGCGCCGACACGATGGACAACAGCCCTCGTTTCTGACATTCGAGGATGGTAATTGAACCAGCGATCGGCAACGGTGGCAAACAGTATCTCGCAGCTCGCTCTCTATAGTATGAGGTTGTGGTTGGGGTCCCCAGCCACATACATTCTTATGCTTACCGTGTTTCTACGCAGTAAGAAGATAACCATATAATCTACTTTGGAGCTACGATCCAAGCGCGGAAGGAAAGGACTGATCGATGGCAGTCCCCGAGAGCCTGCTTCAAGGAGTAAATCTTGTGCACGTTGCAACGCTGCCTTTCTATATTCCCGTGGTTTCTCATAATGTTGATTCTAGCCTTGTTCGATGTCACACCCAGGCCGTCCGAGCCGTCTACAAGTACATTCACTACAAGACCCCTCACAAGACCGCGTATTATCCAGTATTCCGGTACGATCACCGGCGAGGGTCGCATATGATACATAGTAGGTGTCGTCATGACACCCTTGTAGAATGTCTTACTCACTACTGTCCGGCGTGGCACATTCCTGACTTCGCATCTTAGGGATGGCTTAGCACGTCATGTTCTACACAACGGACATGGACTTGGTGTCAACGTTCGATTCAGAGAAACCAAGTGATGTATTTTTGCCGATCTTGGCACGCCTTATGCAACACAACGGCTGTATCCGAACGTTGCGATCAACTCAGATATCAACACCATATAATATTATTATATGTACAACCTTGTAGGAAATTTGATATTATTATTCGCGCAGAGACTTAACCCAAAATCCTATCCTTGTCATGTTCCTGGCCCCTTGGTAGCTCTCGGTTTAGCCCTGTTTAGCCCGGATCGTCCTGACAGCACGGTTCCCGCTTAACGGTATTCTCATACCATCAGCCAACATTCACGTCATAATAATGATGAGTTGGCCCATCGAAGAGCGATTAATGTCCATTCCTCGTTGACATTTCTACCACCTTTAGTCTTTTCGCTCTTTTATCCGTCCCTATCCTTATCCCCTGCTACAACCTGCATTATTACATCCACGACCCTCGCATATTTTCATGTCAGTGTCAACAAGGAAAGCACCCCTCAGCATTGATTTCATTATAGTCGGGGCTGGTAAGTGAACGAATTATTTTTTCCAGTCAGTCCATTTTGCTCATAATGAATTGTTCTTTCTAAGGTGTTGCCGGTTTGGCTGCCGCGCTTAGACTTTGCCAAGCAGGACATCGTGTTCATATTTTAGACAAAGCTCCCGGGCCAAATCGGGTGGGTCGCGCCTGCGGCATCGCAACGGAGGCAAATGCTGAACTAAATCTTGTATGTAGCGCTCAGGCGGTGCACATCTCCCACCCAATGCTACCAAAGTTCTAGAAGATTGGGGTTTCAAAGACGAGCTAATGAAACATGGACTCAGCACACGTGCTAGTAAATTTATTTCAAGTGAGGAACTTGTATCTGGCGTTTCACTTCAGCTCATCAACTGACTTGTGCAGTTGACACTGGAGAAGTCATAGGCTGCATCGAATGGAAAGAAGATGTTCTTCAGGAGACGGGAGCAGACTATTTGGTTATCCGTGTAAGTTTATACCTGCCTGAGCATCCTAAAGAGTGTTCATTTTGCATTCTTGGATCCTCACTATAGTACCGTGACCTCTACGACATGCTACATCGTGCAGCGGTCAGCGCAGGTGCCCATATTACATACAATACACCAGTTGCCAAAGTGCACGCGAACCCACCGCGGGTAGAGCTTCAGGATGGCACCGTCCTCAAAGCAGATATGATCATTGGGGCTGATGGTCCACGGAGTACCGTGCGCGAGGCGGTGGTAGGGTGGCAAGATGAAGAGGTGCCAGAAGGGCACAGCGCTTACGTGTAATCTGTCACTGTCATTGTCACGGAAATCGCCGCTGATAGTACTTAGAACAGTGCGACCATACCTCGGGATGCCCTCACAAATGACCCTGAGCTGGGTGACTTGACACGATATCGTGAAGATAAACGTGACGTATGTTGCCCGTCGCATACCTCTAACGGAAGTTTATTTTGTGTGCCTCGTCCAGTATCCGATATGGACTGGAGATTCAAGACATGTCATAGCTTTCAGTGTGGTATGACGTTCGCCTTGTCCTATTGGTCCTACGACTGAACTGTCGTAGGCTGGGGGGGATGAGTTTGCCATTCATGCGTTCTTGCCTGACTGCGAAGTTGATGGCATCGGTGAGCAAGACGACTGGGACGTAATCATCCCTCGGGAAAAGCTCCCTTTTCATTTTGAACCCAAGTAGGCTAATTTGATCCTATCCGCCTTATCGAGCTAACATTGTCCTGATTCGCCAAGGTTGCAGCGTTTGCTGGACATACCTGCGGATTATCAGAGGGTGCGACTCTTCCACAGAGAAAGCGCCGAAGAATGGTCGGATGAATCAGGGAGGCTGCTCCTTATGGGAGAGGCCGCACATCCGTTATATGTGCGTCGATCCGAGCTTGACATTCCAATTGATTATTTTATATACATTATCTGTAGCCTTGCGTTATACAAAGCTGCAGTATGCAACTAGAGGACGCTGAAGTGCTTGGTTCCCTCTTCTCTCGGTTGCGGGACTGGGATCAGGTGCCTCACTTGGCCGAGGCATTCCAGGAGCTACGCGAAGCACGTACGCGCGCCATATATGTAAAAGAAACGAAGGCTTTTGGCACATTATGGGTCCCCCCTGGGCCACAACGCGACGCGCGTGATAGAGCCCTTTATCGAATGATGGTCGATGGACACAAAGGCTGGGACGAGAATAACATGCGCTGGCAGTGGGATGAGATTTGGGAAGTCTTTGGCTATAATGCGCGAGACGCGGCTGAAGACTGGTGGGTCATGTGGGGTATGTTGAGGGAGCGAAGTATAGCAAGGGACGATCATGGTCTCTATACCGAACCTTTCTGCATGAAGGAAACCGTCACACGACGTCAGTTACGCTGCTAAATTGGCCCTATGCCATACATACTAGTGTAAGGCGACCTCCTACACCGAATCTACAATATCCCTGTTGGACTAAGTCAGCAGGAGCAAGGAAGACCTCACATGCCAACCCCGACCTTTCCCACTACCAGACCCTACTGCACCCAACCCTGATCCCTGTGTCTATCCGCCTTGGCGGTCGGGTATGCGTTACAAACCAAAAAAAAAGGTGACCTCCATAGGAAAGTGGATGCGAAACACGGCCAAAACCACCAGTCCCCTCCTCAGTGCGAAGTATCTTGACGCGTTCCCCACCACGGTTCAGGGTAGCACATACCTGAAGTGCGAAGAAGTCAGAACTGCGTAGGCTTCCCTGCGTGTATTTGCAGAATATTTTTCTCAAGTCTAGCTAATATTTATGTTTAGCCATTCAACATCAGACTAAGTACTTGGCAAACGAAACAGAACACCTTCAACCTACTTCAATCAAGATCGGCGTAAGTCTGGGAGAGTTGGCTGGAAGGGGGTCAATCTTCCAAGACGTCCATTGACCAAGAGATATTCATGCTGATCAGACATTCGCTTAGTATACACTCGTTCTTTTCGCTTGCAGGGCTTACATCCCTTGATCACTTCGAAGTAGTCTCGCAGGTACTGAACTTCCTATTGTAGGCTCCTGACAGATTACCGCATAAATATGCGAATCTAGAAGGTTGTCAGCAAGTGGCGGCTGACTGGAATAACCTGATAGTAATGTAGCGATGACAGACGAGGGAGCGATCGTGATGAATAGAGGTAAAGTAGCATTATGCAAGTGCGGAGAAGCGCCGACGCTCTATGGAGGACGTAATGTACCATCATTGCTCGCGAATAGCAACCTCTGTAAATGGTGGTGCACGATATGAGCGGGTCGTCGAAATAAACCACGTGAGAATGTACTCACTGAAAAACTCATAAGATAGCCAACATAAAGCATTACTGGGCATGTGCGTTAAAACTCGCGGCGAAATTCCACGTCCAAACCCTTTAAAACCATCCCTCTTCCATATTATACGAATTGCGTCCACCATTCCGTTAACTCTTCGAATCTCGGGATCCTTTGATGTGCCTCTGGTCTGTAGCAGGGTTTTTGCAACATCTAGGGGAGTAGTGACACCTGCGGCCACGCCGCCCGCCACACCACCTGCGATCATATGCGTGACGGGTGAGTACTCGCGCGACGGATTGAGTAGTTTTTTAATATGTTCGTAGACTGTAAATTGCACAGCCGTGAACGGGACCGACATCGTCAAGGTGGTGGGATATGAGACATAAAAGGCGGAGAGACCCTCAGTCTGGTATACGACTCGCATCGCAGTAAATACGGAGCGAAACTCGGATTGGTGCACTTGCATGCGTTGTTTGATGACTGAATTCTGATGGGTAGGGAAACATGGCGCGAGTAACTGTGAGCTCACCGTCAAATGGGTTCATCAGGGCATCGCTTGCAACGGTGGCGGATGCACCTGCCAGTGCTATGAGAATGCGATGATGAGTACACGCTGGTGTGTGGCAGATGAGAGTAAAGCGATGTGGAACGGGGGGTAATGTGATGGTCGAGAACGATGGACGTACAGGTTGCAACCCATTGATTCCCAGCAGCATTTCCACCCGCCAATTCCTTCACCGCTTCGTACATCCCAAAGTGAACCGCATGTGCTGGTCCCGCACCCAATATCACTGAGGAGACTCCTCGCCACAGAGCCCGCATCCCCTCCGTAGATGATATTCGAGTGAATGCGTTTCCTATCCCTGTGTAGACAGCGGCAGGCGAAGTGGCGAATACCTGCATTCGTGTCTAAATGTCATGTTAACATCCTCGTGTCATTGAAAAAGAGTTTGGGTTCTACTTTTATGCTGTCTATTGGGAACATGACCGCATGCTCTGTGATGCCAGCCTGAGCAAATCGTTCAGTATGTACTCTCGAGCATTCCAGCGCGCAAACCTGTCCCAAAAACAAGTGCGAAATACGCTGTGTGGACACTAAAACTCACCATAGCTCCTGCGAGCATGTTGACCTATGATTCTAAGTTAGTGCAAATTTTCTAACAGACTAGCTAAACGGCTCACTCCAAGGCTTGCATTGGATGGGAGTGCCTCATAGTCATCCTCTTCAGCCATCCAGATAGTCTATGTGGAAGGAAATAAAGATGGAAACACAAGCCTTGACGCCGTGGTTTATGTGTAAATGGAGGGAGTACCTGCGTAACGCGCCGCAAATTCAAAGGATGACCGCGGAGACTGAACTCGATATTTCGGAGCGGGAACCTTGGCAGATAGCGTCAAGATCGGACTTATATGAGTTCGGTGGTCGCGAGCACGAATGTGGTAGAGTAAAAGTTTAAAACACAGCCAAAATCAAAAACCGTGAGGTCAACTCTAATTGGGGGTCGCATTATTTGTAACTCAATGCCCTCCAGCGCTCAAGATTCTAGAACTCGATTCCTCGGGCCCCTTGCTCCATCAGATTCAAGTCTTCTACACAGAAAGCCAAGCATAAAGCAAAATACGTTCATACATATTCCAGCCGCCACTGTCAGTTGCTCGTTCGTTCCAAATATTATGTAGTCCCCTTTTCTTTGTCTTCCTTTGCGAGGCGGTCATGCTCCTCGATATCACTGATGGAAGTCAAAAGAATTATTCGCCGAATGACGGAGGAGAGAGAGAAAACACTTACATGGCTTCCCACGGATAATCAAGCCTTGATACTTGATCAGAAATCTCAGAGATCAAAGGGGTAATCCATATCTTACCACACGTCCTCCACCTCAGCACCAGCAAAATATCTGGTGGGAATTTCGTAGACAGCATGTGAACACGGTCATTTTGGCGAGAAATGGTACTCACGGGGTATTTGGTGGTAGTTCCCCAAGCTTGGGCTTGAGCTTGTTATGCACGACGAAGATCGCGAACTTTGTGCGTTTCGAGTCACGCTCGGACTCTGGAAGTAACTGGAGTTCCGATTCGACATCTTTGTGGAGTTCGGACAATGCATATCTATGGTAGGACAAAAGTAAGATACATCCAACAAGGAAGCCCAAGCGCGCGCTTACTGTAGAGTTTTGCGAGAATCATCGACTTCGTCCTATTTGGAATATCAGTTTGCTTTATGTGATGGGAACCGAGGGGTTAGGACTTCGTACAACGATCAAAACTCTTCTTCCGAGCAAAGCCTTGCCTGACTCTGGCCCCCTGTCAAACCACCGTCATCTACTAAGCCCTCAGTACAATGATGATATCGTACAGCCATTGGGTACGAATAACTTCACTGCCGAGCTGTTCTGCAGTCGTACCGGGAAGAGATTCGTAAAGGGAGAGACCGATGGCTTGAATTGGAATGTTCCTTTTAGTCGATGGGTCTTTCAAGAATGTGCGCTATCAGACCAGACACGAGGCGGATAAGTTAGAACGTCGGTCCGGCCGCACCACTTCTGCTCGACCTACCATTACACGAGCTGGGAAAAATCCACTGTGATGAGAGCTGTAAACCCACGTCATAAGACTGAGTAGATGGGACAAGACATACCCTCCTCCTATTCATGGACAAGGTGAACTTATTGAAGATGTAGGAGAAGTAAATGTTACACACCGATAGCAATAAACATGTCTGGCTTGAATTCGGACGCGATCTTGTCGGCGGTTGCTCTGATGATGTTGTGGACATCATTGTATGTCGCCCTACGGTGAGCTGGCTCTCCCATTGTGCGATGACTTGATCGATCAAGTAAAAGATACTTTTGGATAGTTGACAAAATGGTTGATCGAACGTTTGATCGCGGTCACAAAGGGAAGTATCCGAGCCAGCACTGCAGTGTAGCACCATCCTCGACGTCTAGTCACTCGCTCGTTCTCTGCATCGTCTAAAGCCACCCATTTTCTCGGATTTTAGACTCACAAATTTCAATGACGGACAGTCGATCCATGAGCGAGCAGGGCGCGTCTTCAAGCACTCCAGGACCATCTATTCCAAAAGCCATAGGTAGTTTAGCCAAGAAGCCTTCTGATGTGACCAGGCAAGGATCCCAAAAACTCAAGTTCGTGCCCACATTGCCAGCCCGAAGAAAGAAAGAGTAAGTGAATTCTACAAGTCCAATTCTGCCGCCGCTCATCGCTTCCAGGGAAGTTAAACAGGTACATGTAACAGTAGCACAATTACGCGAATGATTATCCCTGAAACTGGACGTAGGAAGCCCCTCCATCAACTATCCCCAGCACACCTAGTGATCGAGGACGTGGACGTGGGCGAGGAAGGGGCAGAGGAGGAGAAGGTCGCGGTGCAGCTCCCCGCCCACCTCCAGTTGAAATGACTGCTAGCGGACCATTCGCTATGGGACCTGCCCTTGGAGGTACCTCAGCTCGGCGCAGTGCTCCTCGTTCCAATTTCGCACCCATTGTCCCACTGGGCCCTGGAAATGCAGCTGCTCTCGGTGCTGGTCTCTCTGGTACTGCCGGTCCATCGTTGAAGAGGGAGAAGGAGACTCTAACTACGAATGACCTCGTTCAGAAGGAAATAAAACGACCGGATGACGATGATGTTTACTCTGATCCGGACGAAGGCGTTGAGATTATCGACATGGAGAACGTGAGGCAGATGGACTGGATGGCTCCAGAGAGCTTGCGCAAAGAGCGTAAAGAACGGAAAAAGGAAAAAGTCGTCCACGTGAAGAAGGAAGATCCATCGTCGCCTATGCGTTCGAAGAACAAAGGTAGACCCTTTCTAAATTTTGTTGGAGACGAAACTCAAACTCTTCTTAGGGGAGGCTATGGACATGGAGGAGGCAGCCGCATCTGGGGAAGTGGACTTGGCCAATGCCCTTGATCTCAGCGAGAGCGAGGAAGACGAAGAACTTGAGGATCTCATAGATGATTTTGCGCTGCAAGCTGAGGCGGACCAAGTAATTATCCTAAACTTTCATATGATACTCACACTCATTTCATGTCAGGACGCAGACGTACGACAAGAGCGTCTTTACTTCTTCCAGTTCCCCGAGCCGTTCCCAACATATGTTTCGAACATTCCGCCAGCTGATCCGACGACAATGAATGTTGACGTACCTTCCTCGGATACTCTCCAACGCAAAGTATCTTTCGCAGCAGATGTGAAGCCACCGGGTCCTGGCGGGGAACTGCCACGCACTTCTACGGCACCGGAGACGGAGCAAATGAAAGAACCACCAAAAGTTGATGGTGTCATCGGGCAGCTTGAGGTGTATCGCAATGGAGCCGTCAAAATGCGCCTTGGTAATGGCATTGTCATGGACGTTGGTCTCATCTCTCTATCCTTCCATCGCTGACGCTGATGCGATATCTAGGTGACTGGCGCAACTCAGCCATCGTTTTTGCAGCAAGCTGTCCACGTGGACATACAAAACAAACGATTGCACGTCATGGGAGAAGTTAACAAGCGGTTCGTCGTCTCACCAGATTTGGATACGCTTCTCCATGCGATGGAGTTACGCGACCAGGCAGAAGCAAACGCTATGTCAATTGACGACACAAATTTACTCAAGATGGAATAGACTAAAAATCGAGTAATGTAAGTTACTTTGAATCGTAATGTGCGGAGACAGCGAAAAATGAATGACAAAACTTTGGGTATTACGAGTTGGGTGACAAAAACGAATCGAGCGTTGATTGCATGACTGCATCGATTAGTTGTACTAAACACCCGCATATTGTCAGGCCGAGTCACCGCTTCATATGGTCGGATATCCCCTATAATTTGTGTCTCCAGAGGCCAAATGATATCCTCAATATTGCGCAATCGGAACCAGTCACGTACTACCAGAGGGCGCACAGTACGAAGCTCCTCATCCGAGTTAACCTGTAATCATATTAGGCGGTGAGTCTTGTCACCACCTCGATTAACACGTCATATACAGACGTTCGGTTTGCTTCACAGTCCTTGTAGGACGTCGGGACGAGGGACTGGGGTTTAATCGAGGCTAGCAGAAATGTTTCCTTTACGGGTAACCGGGTGGCTTCGGGTGACCGTAGCTGTGGGGTGCGGTGGTACGATACGCCTGGTATCTACAAGAAGTTCTTATGTGGTACTGCACCCCAGGCCCCGCATCATGTTCAGGTGCCCTTCGAATGATAATGATACACAGACTGACAGATCCCTCGCATCATTCAAGCATGCAACTCTACACTGCACCTGTTTCATTGAAACTCGCGATGACCAGGAAGACAAATGGATTCTAAATGTCTACAACTTCCAAAAAGTCGCTCTTATGTTCCGGACATCGCTCTAACCTTATTTTCCTCTGTTGCGCTCGACAATCGGGCGATATTCTGTGTGGGGCGAATCGCACCAGATCGAACCATGTAATATACCAGGTCAGTCTTTGCTGATAGCGAAACGATAAACACGCTGGTCAGACAATCGAAGCCGTCGGAGGCGCAGGCACGGCAATAGCGTCTGTATCGCCGATGAAGACAATGACAACAATGGGAAATGACTGATATCAGTCGAGTATGCCTTTACCGCGAATTCCGCGCGTCTCCAATTCAACTAACCGATAACAGTCCTCACGATCTCCCTCACGGGCTCGCTTCTCCTCGTAGCCATCGCTACGGGTCTCATCCACCTCGACGATATTGCCTCCCACCAGCTCCTGCGCACTATTTCGAGCCACAAGGGCATGTCAATATCGCATCTCGCCACCATGCTCAAGACGCTAGACGTCATCGGAAACATCAGCCCATCTCCGATGCAGAAGGACGTCATTCCCGTACGGCCTGTCGTGCCGTTCTACTGCATGAAAGATGCGAAGGCAAGCGAGGCGCATGAAGTCGTGATGATGCTCCTCGTACAGGTCGCGGTTCTCTTTTCCAATCAACTCTTTGTTAACGTTTACGCTAGGAAATTTTCAATTGCTTATAGACCCCCTGAGTCATAGCTGACACGTATGACTACCCTCAAAACGAATTCCAGCACGACCATGCATATTTCGTTCAACCCGGCGCGATGGGTGCAAATGTCAGAGGCATCGAGTGCACGCGTTGCGGAGCTTGAGGCTGAGATAATACAGAATCAGCTTGGAGAGGCGAAGGGTATTAATGTCGTGATGTTGGAGATGGTTGTGCAGAGCGTCATGGCGCAGGAGAAACAAAAGGTAGTTGCGGAGGGTCAGAATGGTATTGCGCCTGTGGCAAGCACGGGGAAGCCGATGAATCAAGATGATGCGAAGAGGTGGAGAAGGAAAGGAAGAAGACGGAAGTTAAGAAGTAAACCGTCTTCCGGCTCTGCTTAGTCTTCAAAAGGCTCACATGTCCCTATGATCTATCAGGCAATATGAAAGTAACGTGGGGGATCCCTAGATGAAGGGAATCACAGAGTTGGAGAGAGACGGAGAGAGGTCCGTAGTCTCCTGTCGTAGT
>PVYJ01005406.1:0-25654 GCA_002995095.1 Rhizopogon sp. AM-2018a | reverse complement strand
GTAAAGAAAGGGTTTCCGTCGCCAGGGGAGTACGAGTCCTTACACAGTCAACCAGCACAAGGTTTTTATGCGAGGGCGAGAAACCGGGTTGTCGTAGTACAGGGGAGTATACAATCAAGATAACCTTGGTAATACAGAAAGAAACTATCGTTCTTCTATAGCGTCTGCCTGCGGGACACTGTGTTTCTGCTCTCTACGAGGTGCTCATCCACCGGTAGAGGCGATTCATACCGGTGGGATCCGTGTCTCGACTCTACTAAGGACCTGGACTGATATTCCTCTCTCCTCGCATAATCCAGATGCGTGTGGTGTGGACTATAACGCCGATCCCTCCAAAATGGAATGTGCTCGGCATCTGGATGCGGTGTGAAATGCCTTGTTATGGTACTATCGGTATCGCTATAGTCCACAACACTAGACCTCTGGCGAGATAGCGGGCGAAGAAGACTGTCACCAGAACATATGAGTCTGAGCGAGGAGAAAGGATGCGGTTGACGCCGCGAAGTTGTTGACGTTGACGCCGCATCATCAGAAACGTGCTCGCCCCGACTTTCCGAAGAAGAGTTGGCCGCGAGAGTACGCGTGCGCCGCGAGTGGTGCGGTGGTGGTGACAAAGCAGTGGGGCCCGAGAATTCTGCGAGCTGCAATGAGGAAGGGGACTCCTTCACCTCCCCGAGTTCATGACGTTTATGACGAACCATATCCTTCAAACCTGTCACCGTAGATATGATCGGATCCTTGGCTGGCAATGGATAATAAAGCCGTTTCAGCCTATCAACAGCTTTCCCCAAGGTCTTTTCAAATGACTCGAGGTCAACCCCCGAAAGATCTTGTGGTATGTGCATTTCGGTGGCCCTGGCAGCAGCTGCAAGAATCTCAATATCATGCAGATCATAGTCGTTGCAAAACTGGACAGAAATCCATACATCCTTCATCAGCTCCCACCACTGTGCGTTTGTGATAGCGTCACAGCAAGAAGTGACCTGCTCTGGGGGAGCAATGCGGAGGAAAATGGTGGCGAGGTAAAGATACAATGGGGGGAAGCGACGCCGGACGCCTAGTAGCGCAATGCACTTTTCGATATGGCGATCCGCGATCAAGGGGGCGTGCCAGTTGGTGCTCTTTACAAGAGTGGAGATGAGCCTGATATAGTAGAAATCACGTATTTGGTAAGTGATGTCGTCATTATCGGCGTCACGGGTGGGAGACATAGCAGTGAAGAGAGCTGGGGAGAGCTCAGAAAAGATTATGCCTCGCAAGGACACGTCAGCTCCGCTGGCAGTAGCAGTGATCGCAATCAGGTCTTGTCTAGCTTTATCGATGATGCGTATGGCGGTATGACGGAAGTGATAAGGTTGATCTTCACTCATGCAACGAATGAGTGCATGGCACCAATGAGAATACGTTGTGGGATTCTCAACTTTGGGTGCAGGTAAAACAAGGAGGATGAGTAGCTGAATTTCGAGTAATGATAAGCATCCAAGATCACTGTCTTTGGGCCAGTTTTCGAGGTTGAGTAGATGAATTGCATCGGTGGCTGAATCGCCTGTGTCGTGCGCGTGTCGGGGGGTGAGACAGATGGCCTTCAGGACAGCCTGCGAGAAATCGTCATCACAGGGATTGATGTTGTTGTAGTCGATAGTGCGGCAAGCAGCACGAAGTGCGATCTTGCGCATTCTACTACGTGACCAAGGCTGGCCCTTGTCATTATTCAAAAACGGAGTGATGCGGCATTGATCAAGGGATGATGATGCCTTGTAGTTGCCAATGAGTAAGAGTAAAGCATCTCCTGCTACATCAATATCCTTGACAGCGTAGAAGTGTTCCGCACAATCGATAAGCCAGTTAAATTGGTCCGGCGGAGGGGATTGCAAACGGAATCGACCATCCTGCACCAGTCGTTCATCGTCAGGATCAGTAAATCCGTCAATGCCAGCAGCTACAGCCATACGCAGAGCGATCCGCGTGTCTGCTTGAAACTGCAACTTTGAAGTCCCATTACGAGTGTTAACCATTCGATGGTATGAAATTCTACATTCTTCCAGTACCCGAGGAAGATACAGGATGCGCCACCGTTCCCACATATTCCAGTCCCGAGTGCTTTGACGGAGCATGTTCTTCGCATCGGGGTAATTTGCGGAGAAGTAGAGTAAAGCTTTTCCATATGCCAGTGCACTGTTCTCAAGTATTGGAACACCGCGATGATCAAAACATGCTTTGAACATGTCTCGAATTTTTTCGCATAACACCATGATATTGATGCTTGGTTGCTCGGGCATGGTAGGTAACAACTCAACCACCGACCTAAGAATGTCAGGGTTGGTCGAAGTCTCCAAGATCCAATGCATGGCGGAGGCAATGGATGCAGATGCAGTGGATTCCTCATTACGATCCTTGGAGCCTGTGCTTGGGCGAAAATGCTCGAAGACGGCTCGAATGGCTAAGGAGACAGGTGTCTGGAATGGACAATCAAGAGATATCAATGATACAGCGATGGTGAAGACATGGCAGAGCGCGCCGAAAGCCGTTGTCACAATTATGAGGATGGAAATGGTTTGCTGCTGCGTCCACATCGCAGCTCCGAGGGACAGACCAAATAGTAACACAGAGATCTGAAGAAGAACCGGGAATGATTGCAGAACATTTTCGAACTGCCATGCTTGTAGCTTCCGAAACTTCCTGTGCCTCTGCTTGCACCGATCGGCAAGTGATCCACGGCCGAAGCACTTTGTCTTGTAGTAACCAAGCCATTGCTTGCTTAGGACAGCACCGAGGGCGGCTAGAAGACTGAATCCAAGGCTTACGTATGAAAGCGCATGCATCCAAAAGTCGGAGGAGGAGTAACCAGCGAAGGAAGAAAGGGTCGCTGGCTGGATGGAAGTGGGACCATATGCTGCGATCTGGATGAGCTGTACCAAAAGGGTGTTGGTGGTAATGACAGGATTTGGTTGCATCGCAATGATGAACGCCGTATTGATCGCAGAGAACAGACCGGCCTGTAAGTACTCCTGCATAAGTAATAATAATAAATAATAAAAACATTTCACGAACGAAGATCAGTGTTATATCCATGTTGCCATTACACCTCTCTAACATTTCATTGTCATGTTCGCTAGCCACCTCTATATATGCCGCCCAAAATTTAGAAAGCGGGTCCTTTGCTGTTCCAACAGCAATTGTGGAGTTCTGGAGGACCTCCACTATTTGCTGAAGGAGTTGGGTATCACTGGAAGGAAGACAGTCATTCCCTGATCACAAGATGTGGCGCTGCAACTACTCACCGGGGAACGGGGTGATATGGTGTTCGGACAGGATCAAGTGACCTGTTAGGTAGCATGGCGAAGTGGTCAAAGGGTGTGATCACAATATGTATCTTATATATGCGGATTATAGATTTGGGCGGGTGGGCCGCTGATCACAGAACTGGTACCGTGCTTTCGTTAGGGTTGCGTTACGTAGATTACCCTGCTTTTATGCCGTTATATATGATTCTATATTGCCCCTAGCGAGGAAAATGAAGAAAGATTTTTCTTACGCGTAGCCATAACGGCTTCATCTGCTCAGCGCTCACATCTGAATGTTGAAACCATCGTTGAACCATCGTTCTACGATCCCTGTTTGGTATAGTCTCGGATGAGCTGCATTAAGCAAGTGACTATACCAAAAATGTGTATGTGAATTGACAGGAAGTTTTAAGAATAAGCGAGGTCCAGATCTGAACGATCACACTCGATAAATTTGGGCGCAGTCAGGCGGGGCCGCCCAGTGTAATCAGATTATCTACTCTATTACTTGGTTGATACCGATAAGAGTCTGCTGTAGCATATCCAATCTCTCCCCCAGCGCATCAGATCTATGTACTGCGATGTAAGTGATGATTTCTCTGTAGGCCTTGTTGAAGGCTGGCGAGTTTACTGAAACATCTTTGAAATCACCATTGATGTGAGATTTCAGTACACACCAGATCGTGGCGCCACACAGCGCGATCAAACGATCCAGCGGGCCACTCAGCACCTTCCTAAGACCCGCATCTAACATATCCGCAACCATGTGAAACAGCACTTTGTGCTCCAGGGGTCGAACGACATCAACTCCATTGGCATCCTAAGGTTTAGTATCAGTAATGGAAAGTCTCACCAGTCGAACAGTAACATAAATACCTCTGTGAGCGACTCAAGATACCGCAGTTCCTCCAACAGTGCAGGTATTTTTTCTCGTTTGTGCGTTGCCTCGTCAATCGAGGAGAATAGAGATGGACGCAGATCATAGCCGAGGTGAATAACACCTGCAGCATATGTTCTAAAATTCCGCCGCATTTCTGCCAACGACGCCACCATGGTGTTGCGTATACCTTTTGGCTCCTTGATCTTGGCTACAATAACCATCGCAGATCAGCCGCCTATTGATGGTTTGGATGCTAATGAAACTCACCTTGGCCGAATAATTCTACTTTGGCGGTATGTAGTGCTTTCTTAATCATTTCGTCGCGCATCGCTGTCTCCGGAGCACCGTCAGTATCAGCCGCGATATTCAGAATGAGGGCACAAAGTTTTTCCTTTGCAAGTTCCTTGTATTTTCGTTCCATTTCTGTCGACAGTGAGATGGTTGTTGAAACAGGGGCAGAAGTGTTGGTATCTTGCGGGATGGCTGGTGGTATGTCAGGGGTCGGAGGGAGCCTCGCTTGACGTCGTCGTTTACTGGCGTCTGAGACATGGCTTTTTGTCTGTACACAATAAATTAGTACTTATGTACGCAATAATATCAAAAACGACCTACACGGATCACACCCTGTGTTCTCTCTCCCCGAACATTTTCCCCTGGGTGGTAGGGTGCAAGGGCAACGAGGCGTGTAGTCCCCCACCGGGAAAGGGGTCCGCTACCAAAATCTGGCTGCGCTGGCAGCATTGATTCTTCACGCTGCATGAGCACACAGGTGCCTGCAATCGCATTTGCCTCTTCCTGTGAAAACACCTCGTTTGATTCACCGTAGCGCGGCTGGGAGTGGTGCGCGTAGGCATGGTCTGGCCGATATCCTGGGGTTTGTGAGTGGGCGCTCAGATCTAGCTGGTGCCCTTGGATTTGAGGTACGGGTAGGTTCAATCGAGGCTGGGGTGTGGTTCCCTCATCCCAATTGCCTTGGTAGGATGGGTAGGAGTGGTACTGGTGGGCGTGATCCGGCTGGTATCCTGGGATGTGAGGTGGGTAGTGTGAGCGGGCATGATCTAGCTGATGCCCTTGAGTTTGGGGTGGGGCCAGATCCAATTGAGGTGGGGGGTGGAAGTATTGAGGTGGATAGACGTGTCGACGCTCAGGAATTTGAAGGTCTGGTTGAGGCTCGGGGTAGAGACGCTGAGGCAGGGATTGATGGGACTCAGGCTGATACCCGGGCCCAGGCCACTGTGGCTGTATCTCATATTGCGCTGGACGCTGAGGCAGGGATTGATTGGACTCAGGCTGATACCCGGGCCCACGCCACTGTGACTGTATCTCATATTGCGCTGGTGTTGTCGCGCGATCGCCAGGTAAGCCAAGTTGATCGACAACTGCCTGCCCACACGGGTTCACATCAGAACTAATACCTGGCCGGAATCCTCTCTATACATTCATGGTCAGCAGGGGGAAGCAACGGTGCTCGGCGACTAAGGCTCACCCTTGCTGGGTTGGGCTTTCGTCTCTTAGGTCTTGCTGGAGGGTTGCTCATGGATGTCGTGTTGTACGTTCAAGGAATTAGTGATCTGACCTTACCTGATCAGTGACTACATGCATCGCGTGTCACTCATCGATAACCACAATGATTCTGCCATTCAGGAAAGTGACGTACATGTACAGAAACAACTAAGTTCTCGAACGCGGTCTCGAACGCATAATAGGGATTTGAAACATGTTAACAAAAATACCGAATTCAGTCCAGAAATGATGCCATACACATGCTCATGGGCGATGATCATCTAAAAGAGTGAGCCCATGAGTTATTTTTGTTATCTGAGTAGAGCACCTAATACATACCTTCCACCCCATCGCCACTGCAATCATCGAGATCATCGTCTTGTTCCCCCTCACCAGACTCGTACTCCGTGTCACTACTGTTTTGCGGCAGCCTGTGGGTGACATACTGGGAGGCAAGCGGTGATATGTCGGACATTTGGAACAGCTGTTCGTCAGCTGAGGCCAAGCATAAGATCTCACTATCGTGTGCGGCTGTCAGGTATTCAACGTCCTGTTCGAGGTCCGGAAGATCCCTATCCACTACAAGCTTCTTGAAGAGGCGAAAATCAAATTCTGCCATCTCCAAGCGCTTCTTCTCATCCTCCTCAAACACCTTTAGGATGCGCTTGTTGTATTCTGCCTCCTGAATTTCCCAACCGAGCTGCTTGACCTTCTGACGGATATTTTCTCGTGCAGCATGTTTGGCAGTTGCTACTAATTTGACTGTGTCATCGGATAAGGATGAAAGGCCTTTCAAAAATATATCTCGCCCCTGTAACAGTTGCATCAGTTCCTAGGTAGCTCCCAAGAGCCAATATACTAATTGCTTACCCTGATGACATCAGTAAGGGTGATGTCGGTATGATGATTCCTCCCGACCGATTTCATAGTAAACTGCAGCTCAAGTGGAGTGGGGCGGTGACGGAATGAGTAAGGGCGATGTCTCCTTGAACGACGCATTTCATATCTGGAGCACTGAGACTCAGAGAATTCAACAAGGGAGTCAGGATCGGAGTGGATCGAAACTGGGGTGGAGGCCGGTGAGTGCGGGAGGTCTGGAATCAAAGAGTTGGCCATCTCTTCGGCTGATTTGTGAGGTTTAGAAATATGAAGAGAGTCGACACAAGTTCGTCCACTGGAACCTGACATGGATGCAGGTGATGATGAGTGTGTGTTTGGGAGAGAAACCAGTGGAAACATGGTGATATGCTGCTACCTAGTATCTGGTGAGAGCGAAAGACAAAGACTCATCGGAGTTTGAAGAACTTAGTGAATTTGTGCTGCTACTCAAGCTAGTAAGTTGACGCAAAGCGCTTATCTGCCATTACTACTCCTGCTGTATCACAATGATGGGGCAGCCTGGAGGCTGCAGTGCAACCGGACTGGAAATATGTGATCCTGACAAGTAAGCCAGACATGGTACAATTGCAACTGACTGACTTTTGGTAGTCCCTCGACAAAATGCCCGAATTGCATCTTAGAATTCACGTCAAGCATCGCCGTTCTAGATCATCTCAACGACCCAATTCATTCTTGTTGGAGCAATGAGCCAACTTACCGCTTGCCAGTTCCCCCAGCTTTCCAACGAGTTACCAGTGAACGTCAGGGAGAGGTCACTGGCCAATATCATGCAAAATCAGGCTATCTCTTTGGCCGGGGACGAAACATCTTGCAGGAAATGGAGGATCACGATGCAGATCAAACACGCCGCAGAAAAATCAATCCATCATACCCGTTTACCGATCAAGCTGAATGGCAACTTGCAGAATTCCTTGTCCAGCGGCTGACCCAAACTGATATTAACAAGTTTTTGAAGCTTGACTGGGTAAGTAGTAGCGTTATCTGTGTTTGTAGCTTTGATACTGATAGTACTGTGCAAGTTTAAAACCCGACCCCGCCCATCCTTCAAGAACGCTGATCAGCTATTGGGCTGGATTGATTCATTGCCAAGCGGCCCGGAGTGGGAATCAACAACACTCGAGTTTTTAAACTACACTACCGAACAGCCGATAGAACTAATCTGGCGTGATGGTCTTGCAGTCACCAAAGATCTCTTTGCAAATCCAATCTTCGCCAATCACATGATATACGATCCGCATGTTGTTATGACAGGCTCAGAGCGTGAATATGGCGAATTTTTCACTGGGGAGAGGGCTTTTTTTATTCAGGTGCGGCTCTTTGTTAGTAATGATGGAAATCGCTAGCTGATGCCCAAGTCCACAACAGGACCAACTTCCAGAGGGCGCGACCATCGTACCAATCATTCTTGCATCTGACAAGACACCCGTAACTAGGCAGTCAGGAGGGTTAGAAATGCACCCAATATTCCTTACGATCGGCAATATCCAATCTGAAGTTCGAATGAAGGCTACCGCTCACGCATGGCGTTGTGTCGCATTTATCCCCATTCCAAAGTTCGATGTTCATCCAGACTTTCAGTCACTCCTACATGCTCGTCTCTTTCACAAGTGCATGGACATTATATTCGCGAACTGCAAAATTACCACAAAGACTGGCGCATACATGTCAGACCCCATGGGCTATATCCGGCATTGCTTCACCCCCCTTGTCGCATATACGGCCGATCTTCCTGAGGCACAGCTCATTGCTAGTGTCGCAAAGAATGCATCACCACTTACCTTGGCTACGCAAAAAGAATTTGGAGCTTCTCATACCCATTCACCTCGAACAGGTGATCACACACTCGCGCTCATCTATGACCTATGCAAGCGCGTTGATCCATGGAATGTGCCGCTTTTTCAACGCGAAGCTAAATCATTGATGCTCAGCGGTGTTCATCAACCATTTTGGAGAGATTGGAAGTTTGCAGACCCTTGTCGTATTTTGCCTGCCGATATGCTTCATACCTGTCACAAGTTTTTCGGTGACCATGTTTTAAAATGGTGCAAGGAAGTCGTTGGAGAGAAGGAACTGGATGCACGCTTCAAAGCCCATCACAAACGAGTCGGAACACGTCATTTCAACTCCGGCGTCTCCCATATCAGCCAAATGACTTGCCGGGAGCATCGCGACATCGAACGAACAATGATCGCCACAATCGCTGGTGCCACAAATGCAACCCCGGATTTTGTCCATGCCATCCGCGTCCTCATCGAGTTCATCTATCAGGCACAGAGTCCTGTACACACTGATTCATCCATCAATGCAATGGTCGAGTCCCTCAGCGAGTTTCATAGACTGAAACAAGCCATCCTTGATGTTGGTGCTCGGAGAGGCAAGAACAGCGCCATTGACAACTTCCTCATCCCGAAGATGGAGTTGTTTCACAGCTTCGCTGGGTCGATCAGGGACGTTGGTAGTTTGATTCAGTTCACAGCCGATGTCAGCGAACGGCTCTTAATCACCACCTGCAAGTTCCCATTCACCCGGACTAGTCGCCAAGCCAAAAGTTTTACTTTGCAGGTGGTCAGGATTTTAAACCGTGAGGAAACAATGCAGCGTTTCAATCTTTACACCCTTTTGCAGACGCATGGTACACCACTCTTGAATGCCATTGCGACCGAAGACGACCTTGTTGCAGACACTGACCCGACCTTGGCATGGATATCCCGTATACTCCCAGATCAACAGCATCGCTTCCACAACCCACGTCCTGTCCGCAACCATTTTTTGACAGGAATTCTCTCTGCTGAAGCCACAGCCGCATTTCATGTCACAGTCTCCCCTGATCAAAAGTCGCTGACCATCGTCGATCTGCAATACAACTACTCTCTCCCTGATTTTGGTGTGGCAGTCACAGAGTATATCAACAATTCGTCCCAGGGTGCCCCAACAACGTCATGGACCTGCCAGGGAGGGTCTGTCAGGACATGGAACAAATTTCGTCTACAACTCCTCTCCACCTTTCAATCGCGGGTCATCATGCCGAGTCAGATCGTCCAGGCATTTCCGCCTTCAGGGGCATTCCCTTTGGGCAACTGCGACGCAGTTCTCTTGCGATCGGATGACAGTGACAGTAAGATTTTAACTGCTGGTACGTTCATCCACTCACGGCCCTGCATAGACATCTATGTTGCACAAGTGCGTTGTGTTTTCCAACCTACTGTCAAAAAAGGTTGCACTCTACCCTGCTATCTTCAAGATGCACCTCTTCTATACGTTCAGCATTTTCAAATCCAGGCCACACCTGCTGACACACCAAGTGTTGGCATGTACAGGGTGAAACGAATCTGTCATCAGGATGGAACAGGTCGGATTTTCCGGCCTGGCAGCGTCATCCCTCTCACAGCTGTTACTTGCGCCATCGAGCTCATCCCCGTCTTTGGCTCGAAGTTGGATCGCACCATAACTGCCGCAAACGCAATGGAGGTCTGCGATGAATATTATTTGAATACGTTCTCGGACAAAGAAGTTTTTCATACGATGCACGTTGATTTGATGTAACCTCTTTCAAATGACTGTATGTAGTAGTAGCTATGCAATTGATTGTACAATGTAGTATGCAGTAGTTCTTTTGAGAGTGGTCAATGATCTTGATGTGATATGATCTAACACATTGGGACTTGATTACACCGATTTTCGTAAAAGCTTACGATGTTGACTTCCATCTGAGTTCTCCACCAATCGCGTGTCACCATCGCTGGAGCCGTAAGTGTTCGTAACGCGCTTGGGCTACGCGAATTAAGCGTTAATTTCAGCGGTTTTGCTGATGTGAGTACTTGAGTCCTCGGTCACAGCTTTTTCATTACCGACGCCACGATGCTAATCTGAAGGCTGCGCTGCATGGCCGGTTTCGGACCTTAATTTTAGTAGAAAATGCCGTTTTAACAGACTCTTCTGTAGGTTCCCCTCAAGTTTAACACCCACCAACTGAAATTTTTTCTGTTGCTAATCACGATGACCATAGGTTCTGTGTTTGCTACGATTCGTGAGTGCCATGATGTTCTTTTGACTTGGTCTCTGAACAAGCATCTGGTCAACAGGAGATATAGGTCCGTACCACTATGTCCCTACGAAGTGGATATGCATCCTTGTGAGTTCTGTCCTTCTCGAAGTTGGACGTCCCATCATATTCATTTCCTTTTTTTTTCCTTTTAGTTCTTGGTGCTCTACGGTATTTCGACCAGTATGAATTTTCACTGTGAACGATGCACAGCGATGTCTTATTTTCTTCAGTCCTTCACATGGGCCAGGCAATCAAGTACAGATTATGGTGGATGATCCCCACAGCGACTCTGGCGGGTGTCATGGAAGTATTTGGATGGAGTGCTAGGCTATGGTCGAGCTACAGTCCTACCCTTTTGACGCCTTTTGAGATGCAGTGAGTTTTCATCCGGACGAGATTAATTGAATACCCAATAAACGTTTTCACTACAGGCTCGTCGGCACTGTACTAGCGCCTACTCCACTAGTTGCAGCTAACTTTATTATCCTCGGCAAAATAATCAATCAACTTGGACCCCAGTTCAGTCGCCTGACCCCGAAGCTATGTTAGTATCACTCTTGACACCAGCGTAAAGTTACTGATGTAATCCAGATACCATCCTCTTCTGCACCTTTGTTAGTACTACACGTTGAAGTGATGATTTTTCATACAACTCCATTCTTAGGATGTTATTTGCTTGGTTGTACAAGCTGTTGGAGGCGCATCCGCTGCAAGCGCCGTTAACCGACAAACAAATGCCAATATGGTAGGTGCAACATCCAGTACTTTGTGACGTTCACTCAACGGAGATAGGGCGGAAACATTATGCTAGGAGGAATCGTTGCTCAGCTTTGTGCGTAACAATATTCCCTCACTTCTCTTACTGACATTCCTCCATCCACCCTCTAGTTGGTATAATTGTCTATGTCCTTGTGGCAGCCGAATTCTTCTGGCGTTTCAAAAACAATGCCCCTGTCCGCCATGCTGACACATCGGAGAAGAGTCCACGTTCTGTGAGTAAGAAACTGCAAGTTATGGTTTTCGGCATGGGTTTCTGCACCCTCTGCATCCTCATTCGGTTAGCTTCCATAACACCATGTCATCGTTATGGCGTCTAAATTCATCATTAGATCCGTGTACCGTACCGTGGAGCTCGCCAATGGGTGGGATGGAACTGTCATCGCAACTCAGCGCTACTTTAGTACGTCATTGCACTGTCGGGGTTAAAATACGCTAATAATTATTGTCGATAGATTGGCTCGATGGTGGCATGGTCACTCTCGCTATTTACACTCTCAATTTCATTCATCCAGGTGTTTGGCTGAAGACCGCCGATCCTACCACTCGTGCTGCTGTCGACGAAGAAGCCAGTGCTACTTAGAGTAGCAGGTATTGACGTACCTATTTAAGTCTTTTTGCGGATATCTTCATTGGACATTTTTCACGCTCGTTAATCACCGTATTCATACTTACTAGACGATTTTAAAGGGTGATGCATGCTGCACCGTAAGCATGTTGCGACGTCCCCAATCATGATGCTACGTACATATGAATAATTCCAGCATTAGTCTCTTGAGGCTTTCATACCCAATCAATTTCAAGGTCATGAATTCCAGTGAACCCGACCTCAGATATTCCCGAGAGTGAGTACCTTCCCGGTCGCGGCGAATCATATGCCAACGTTATAAAACTGTCGATCTGCTACAAAAACAAACAAAGTCCTAATTTGGCACGTTTTCCGAGCGATTTCAAACTGAAAATCTTGTTTTGAAAACTTGAAATCGCTGAACAGTGGGAACCCTGTCCGCTCCTGCCCTTCATACCGGAGGAATCTTCTTTCCACCAAATAGTTCATCTGACACTTTTTCTATGTAAACCGTTTAGTTTCCCACAAAAATGTATGAATCAAGCAAGGTCAGGCGTCTAGTGAGTAAAATGTCATTAAGTAATCTTGAAGAAGTTCTCCAGCGAATCCTCGAGGTCCTTCAGAAGTTCAGAACTCCGCAATTTGCTGCCAATAAAAAGAACTTCCTTATAACTCAATGGAGCCCGCCTCAGTCTTATCATGGACCTGGCTTGGGAGGGCGCCAGGGTTTCAGTACCTCCGGTCAGGCCAGGCCAGGCACATCACTAGAAGGAAGACAGTCGTTCAACTTCTGTTTCAAGGGGCAAGCCGAACTTCAACCGAACATCGCGGTCAGGAATTATGTCCATGATTCTGATCACTTGTGTCTGATCCCCAGTGTTGAGTGCATGGTCTATACACAGTGCACGTCGCCTTGATTATGAAGAGAGACTCCGAGTCGGAGTATCGTCGAAGACAACTCCAAGGAAAGAGGCTTTAAACGGACATCAGTTAGGTTCGATCAATGGCTCTGTCAGTTTCCCTCTTTTTCTCTACACTAAGACTACACCGTGGTGCACAGAAGGAATGACTGTATTCCTTCATCTAATGGTAAGGTCTGCATAGAGAAATATCACCGTCACACTAACATACCTACAACTGATAACCTCCCAGCGAAGTCGTTGTTCACACTGAGAGTCTTCCGCAGTGCAAATCAACTCAAGGCCGCCACAGGAACTACAGCCGCAGCACCAAAATATGTCTCAACGACTACAGTACTATATGGCCCGGGCGTGGCAGGGGCATGAGTACCTGATAAGATTCCAGCGCTCTTAATAAGTGTTTCTTGGCATCATCATTGTTCTTTTTTCCAGATCACAGTATATGGTCCCACTGCTGTCCAGCCAGCGACCCTCCCGTCCTCCATCAGTTACTCTCCGACCCTCGGATTTTAGCCGCCCTTGGAGCTGTCCGAGTCCTCGGAAAGCAATGGCTCAGTTACTACAAGACAAACTGTCATGGCCGCGGACCACTTTCAGACCAGTGTAAGAGGAGGCACCAGAAGTTGTTGAAGCTACAATCATGGCAGCTCGAAAAGGTGCTGTAGTCATTTCCGGTTCTTCTCCAGATCTCAGGGTTTCTCTTTCATCTATTGGAGCTGTGATGTGGGCGCAACAACGAACCATCTCCATTCTCATAATCGCAATCATTGGCTGCTTTCGGCGCACTTTGCCACTTCCTCACGACGATGGCATGTGTGACATCTCCTGACTGTCCATTCCAAACATCCTTCTTCTTAACCATTTGAGCTGTCTTTGATCATTTTTACGCAGGCGCAGACTGCAAGGATCACGACGAAGGTCTCACTGCATCTACCTCATGTGTCCGCCATGCAGTGGATATTGAAGACCTCGGTCAATCCTGACATCCTTAGGTCGGTGATTGAGTTGCCTACCATCCCAGTGGCCGCAGTGTCTAAGTCACCAATCATTAATATCGTGTCGTTATCCACACATGTTCGAGACATGTTCAAGGAGCACGGTGTTGCAAACTCGAAGGTAGTACATTAGCTTACTGGAAAGCACTTCTCCTCAAACTATCATGATGCGAGAAAGATGCTAACCGTGTGGGACTGGAACATCTGGGAATGGTGGTGCATCCTGTATCTTCCTAGGCTACTGGAAGAGTGTATAATTTCGTACCACCGAATGATTCAGACAAGCAGTGTAACTTCAAAATTACTGTTCCAAGCAGACACGCGCACTACTTTACGTGTAGCTGCAGCTGGTGGGATGGACGAATTTGCTGATTCTGACGGTCAACGATTGGTTCGGGACGGTCAATTCCGATTACAATCCCCTCTGCTGTAAGTTCATCTTGATCTTATGAGCTGCGCAGAGCACTTCTACACCACCGGTGATGTTGATGTAGCGGGAGATGCTCTGCTCTTACTTAACTGGTGTGCTTGGCGAATCATCATCCCACCAAATTGGTCAGCACCGTATCGTTCCGTTTTTGAATGGTGACAGGCCAACACTCTAGATTGCGGCAGATCGCACTTCGTGCCGCTTTCAGTTCAAGTTGTTCTGAACGCCATCTGTTCCACCATCCAGAACCAATGAACCACTGACGATTTCCAGGTCAGACATGCAATTGACCTGCTGCACTTGGAACAATGGCCCGAGGATGGTGCCTCACCGCAATGTCTCCCGGCGCCGAGAATGACGACACCTCGTTATATCATGATTTCCACTGTATCTGTCTCATCTCCGCTCTTGCAAAGAGTTCCGATTGGCACCCTAGCTTGATCGCCGATGGACATGTCAAAAGTGCATCACGCTAATAGACCATAGTCAATTTCGACCCCTGCCTTTAAACTTTTACCTCGCCGACATCTTTCTCCACATCGTTCCCCCATGGCCGGTTGCTTCTTCCTGTGGCGGTGTCTTCACAGACAAACAGTGGTGGGAGCTGATGAAGGATGCATGAATTTCCATCCAGCAATGTGATGCAGTCGTCCGGATGATATCAAGAATCTTGCATATGTTATCACGGCTACGGAAACTTACATACCAGAAGATCTTTCGAAGGATGAAATCCAGTCCTCCGATGCGTGCTCGAGCAAAGCTCTTAATAGATTGTGAGGGCGGGGTTCGCCAGATGCAATGTAGAATTTGAAGGATACGGTACAGGTAAATGGTAAATGGGAGAAAGCAGTAGAGTAATATGTCATAGTATGGTATGGTTGTCAGCGCGTCCGCCATGAATCTACACTACCCAAGTACGGCTTTCGTTTGAAGTCACGATCACTTGACTGGAATCATCTAGAACAGCAGTCGATAATCCAGTAAACGCTGCTGCTCCATCTAGGTTCTTGTAACTGTTGTCAGGACCATGGAAATGCATATACCAGAAGATGTTTTGACGGGTGAACTTGAATCCCTCGTTGTGCGCTTTGTGCTTGAGCAGAGCTTTTGATGGGAGACGGCGATATCCAAGTATCGGGTAGATGGGATTGGAAGTAGAGTGAGGCAGGGGTGTACACATATAGAGTCAGTTCGATGTCCGTGCAACAGGATAACCGAACCGTCAGTTCGAGGCGAAGAATTTCTGAACCTGTTCGAATCAGTCATTGAACTGGCTGCCAGCTAGCCAGCCATCGTCGTAGCTGTGAACGCGGATCTGTTGAAAGTGAGTTTAGTGTTTAAGCGAATATAGCCAAATATTCATCTGCTAGAGTCAATCACCGGCATGTGAGTGTCCTGCGCAGTGAGTGTAGCATTCTTGATTCGGCAGCAGAATGGGCGCAATAACACATGCGCCACAAAATGCGAGGGGAGGGAATATCCAAGGCGATGCATATACCATATGGTAGCATATGTCAGCGACAAAGAATGCTACGTATGTCAAAACGTTGCAATTAGTCACAGCCGTTTCATTTCGAATACAGTGACTGTATGGGGGACCGACCAGTTATTTTGTGAAGGCGACCGGAGACAGTGGAGGGTTTTGGTATGAACCGCGTAGAATGTATTGTCAGTAATATAGCTAAGCAATTGATGCAAAATTGAACGTTGTAGACAAAAATCACGATATGGTGGGCTATCACGAATAGACTGTTCTGGGACCGGAAGAAGCCGAAGGTGGTCCCGAAACTTTGTCTGGTTCGAGAGTCGAGACTAGTGGAATTGCACTCTAGTTTGACCTCTAGAAAGAAATAAGTGGGTTAGAGATATCAATGTGTTCTCATGAGTTGAGTATGTCTTTTAGTGTCATTTCTACTCAGTGGAATCCAGATAAATTCAAGAGGCAAGACATAAACTTACCAACGAGCCTTGCCTGATGTGTTCTACAAACACATCAATCCTACCTGCTCCTCCCTGATGTTCCTCTAACATCCTCCTGGGACCTCGTCTAGCACCTGATCCAGCTGAATCACAGTCCAAGTTCACTTTCCAAAGTCGAGTTATGAGAGGTAGTGATCGTTACTCGGATGCTCGGAGGGGGTGCGTGTAAGGTTAGGAAAGTGGAGAGGAGGAGAATATAGAGGCAATTGGGGTGTGCAACCGTACTAATGCTGCGATAAGGTGAACGTTTGAACGTTAAGGTGGGTGAACCTTAGCTTGATTGTGCGTACGAAAGGCTAATGGTCCATCGGAGGTCAGATTAGGAGAAGGAGCGGAGTCAGTTCCTTGTCGGTTGGATTCAATCGTTCAGAAGTCCTAGCTGAACTGACCTACCGTATAATCCAGATATGAACTGCATAGTCCAACCACGCAACCAGGGACCTGCGTGCTAGAGCACTGATCTATGCTACGGTCCTTACGGAGTGGACGTCCTGAGGTGACTCATCCCTGTGCAAGCGCCAGTCACATTTGGCATTGATAGCCATCGAGTGTACTGCCACGATCTAGGACAGCTCATACGATGTACATAAAGAAGGATTCACTGTCTTCATTCTATTTGGTCTGCCTACGGGAGATTATATAAAGGGACAGCATACTTGAAGCTGTGTCACCATATAATCCCTGCTCAGGTGGAGGACAGCTTTGACTGATTACGTCTAGTTATAGCGGTAAGCTCTTTGTTTGACAGGCACAGCAGATGCATCGATGAACGTTAACGCCCAGTGAAGCTTAATGTTTTGATTGAAGGAGATCCTGGCAGCGTTGCAACACGGATAAGGCCTGGAAAGGTAATTAGTTTACCGGCGGCTGATTGACGAGCCTGATCGTGAGTGTTCGTGTCTAACTGTTCGTCGAAAAGATATGACCACGGGTATCTTGCATGTTTTGTTGCTAAACTGTTGCTTGCTCGAGATTTGAGAAGATGTTTCAAGGACATACAATCATGGAATCTTTTTTGGTAAAAGTTATGGCGTGCGCAGTTCCCTTGGCTGCCCAATATGACAGCCCCGGTCAGGATGATCGATGATAGATGATCCCCGAGGGCCGACCTCCCACTAGCCGCCACTCGTCCCACGACACGACCAAACACTAAATCTATTGCAGCCACCAGAATGTTCATCTGACAAGTGATACTTTTATAACACTACCAGTCCACGACCAATTTAGAACTCTAAGTACACCGCAGCCACTAGAATGTTTGCAGAGTTAGTTCGAATGCGCTGTATACGGCAAGTGTACGGCACTCATTGCTGATTAATGATAACTCCGCTTGCGCTGGGAACGGGCCGAGGGGTATGTTTGTTATCGTCGGTGACATGAAGTTCCAGTAGACGATCTCACCCCATTGGTCGGGTCTGAATCCCAGGGATATCATGCTTATCATAATACATAGTGTTTTGTAGTTGTCCAGTTCGCCCGGTGCAGGGTCCTTTTGCAACGCTAATCGATCGTACAGACGAGACTCAGACAGTCTCCCGGGACATCTCATTGACGTCCACACGCACAAGTGATTTTTTCTATGCTGCATCATTATATCACCCAAAATACCCAACGAGAGATTTTTACTGTAATCGTGAATACCTACATACCGACTCCTGGTAGAAGGGGTGTTACTCTACGGTAGGTAACATATACATTCGAAAATTACTTGATCATGATGCTGATGCTGTATGTACGGTCTATACAAGGTACTGCCTGAAGAGGACAATAAACAGGATAAAAATAAAGATAAAAAAACGGATGCGATCAAGAATGCGATGAAAAGCCAGGGTTTGATGATCACTGGGATGTGGGTTCTGTTGAATCTACAGGGAAGCGCAGCCTCGCTAACATCAAAGTGTCCCAATCATTGTCATCGGATCCGGCATTCACCCGCACTGGCGACACTTTGCTCGTAAACATCGCCTTCGGGGGTATCTCTTCGACGTATGAAGGGCCGCCCTCATCGGAAGGGTACTCAGTATCTGTGGTGAAGGCGCCCCATTGTCCACCGGCCTTGCGGTCCGAAAAGACGTTGAAGTGGGCTTGGCCATTGGGATGAGAGTGGCTCACGAACAGCGCATACTCCGGCGCACACAAGGTACCGACAACTGCGAGGAAAGTCAGTAAGATACGCTCGGTCAGGACAAACAGGAAGACATGCTCACCTACGACAACGTCTTCTTTTTGAATGAGATGGCGAGGAGCATACTCCTTGACAATGGTGTTAACGTTGGCCATGAACCATGCCTTCGGTGCTGTGAGGTCTTCTATGAATCGGTACATCGTCGACTCCACACAGATATATGCCGCCTTGTGGCCCGCTCGAAGGGGGAATGAATGACGCCTCGAAATGTGTTCCCTAGATGTCCATGGTCATCACAGATTAAAAGCGCATCCAGTGCACTCACGAGTACGTCCCATCGTTGGCCAACCCGAAGGTCAACAATCCAGAAATGAGATCTCTTCCCCTTTGTGCCACCGTAAGTTTTGAATCGAACTTCTTCCCAGTCCGGATAGATCCGTACCCGCCGAGCGAAGAGATAGTAGTGATTTTACTTCCGGAAGTTTTGTGCGGCTGCATGGCGTTAAAGAGCGTGATGAACTGCCCTTTTGACCTAGAGTGATATCCCACCGCACCCAGCTCAACATGAGAAGGCGACCAAAGGGGTAAGGTCACTGTTACAGAAAAGCACAGCATCGGTCAGCGTCCAGCACAAATACGGAGATAAAGAGATACAAGCGTACGGGAGTGATGGAACCCATGCCTCGATTGCACTAATGACCTGAACCGGTACTCATTTCTCCTCTCTGCGAGGTGCTCCTCCACCGGCAGAGACAATTCATAACCGGAGCCCACATGATGCGTGTGGTGAAACTGCTGAACCCCCTCTAACGTAAAATGTGACGACATAGCACTTGTGGTATCGCTATCTCCCATACGCGACAGGCCTGACGGCGTGTAAATCACTGTCCCCGAGTGCATGGCCGCAGGTATGTCCATGATGCCCGTATCAGGATTCACGGTAGCTTCCGGATGATGTGATGGGTTGTAGCATGGGCGTTTGATGGGCTTTGATTCAGACCAACACGAAGTGGCTGATGTCGGCTCAGAATCGTCAGAAATAGGCTCGCCCGCTCCATTAGCTCCTGAACATTCTTCATTACACGTTTCGACTTGAACGGGTGAAGATGTGCCTGGCAGCTGAGGAAGATGCACACTGGGCGAGCGGTGGTTCGGCTGCGACAAAGCAGGTGTTTGTATGAGTAGCTCGGGCCGCACTGGGACGGGGGACTCCTCCATCTCTCCCTGGCGCTTACAGAGCTGCTTGAGCCTCGCAGCAACCATTGCAAAGGCAGGACGTTGCCCGGGGTTACGAGCCCAGCATTCTTGGATGAGAGGCTCAGCGAGTGAAGTGAAGCGCGTGGTGGGAATCTCTGCACGTTTGTCTTGGTCTGGAGAGGTGTTATTAATATGTGGTTAGCACTTGGTAGTTCGAAGCTCACCGAGGACGAGAAGCGCAACAAGTTTATCGTCGCGGTGTCCATACGGAAGGTCGCCCATGCCAAGAATCTCAACGCAGCAAATGGAAAACGCATATACATCCGTAGCTGGCGTTAGCTCCGTGGCTCCATTCAGAAGTTCTGGTGCCTGCCAGCGCAGCGTCCCATCTACATGGAGTTTTATTTCGAGGAATGAGAAAAGGAGGTGAGAAGCGTACTTGTGATCGACTTTCCGCTCCTCCTTGACACTTCCCACTTCATCTCACTCTGTCCGAAATCAGAAATGACGCATCGTCCGTCGTCATCAACTAACACATTCGAGGCCTGCGCATCCCCAGACACAACTTAGTAGATCAAAAACTTAGCCAAATATCAACGCTTACTTTCAAGTCTCCATGTAGCACATTCTCATCATGCAAGTACACCATTCCCCTCGAAATGTGATGCATGAACCGGAGAAGGTCCACCTCTCCCTTGGTGCTTGCGCTCGGAGAACTCAATGCTCCGCCGGTGCTCGGCTCGCCAACTCTGCACTTCCTCTCCCTCAACCACCCCACCAAACTCCCACCACCACAATACTCACTCACGATGAACCACGGTCGCTCCCCCTGCGCACTGCTCGCGCCCCACATTCTCAGCACATTATCGTGCCTCAGCTTCCTCCAGATCCCTACCTCTTGTCTAAATAGGGACCTAGGAGTATAGGAGGAGAGTACTTTGATGGCAACGCGCCGCCCGGACCAGCTACCAAGGTAAACCTCGGAGAAGGAGCCGCTGCCAATCATGATAAGACGATCGGCTTCGTAGCTGTTTGGAGTAACTTTATCAATAATTTCGTCCAAAACGGAACTGAAACAAGACGCACCGAGTGATAGTCCAAGGCGGTAAATCCCAAGGCATGTCTCCATCTCGATCCCCCGCCTTCTGTACAGTAACACTACTCAACCTCGTCAGGGCCTCGATGCCACTCTCCATGAACACTCTCTCTAGGCCTCCAACTCCTTGCCCCGTGCTAGCATCCTTTTCCCTACTCAGCGCCTCAGCCCTCCGTAACGCCTTCAATGCCTCAGGCACCTCCCCAGGGCTCACTTCCAGTACGCGTAACATCTCGACATCGCTGCGAGCGCTGATGCCAGATTGGAGTGTCGCGTGGAATACCGCACGGTCGTGTTCCATATCCGAGACATTTTCGGCGCTGAGAAGGTGTTGAAGCTCTGTGATAGGGGAGGCAGAGATGTCATTGGAGGTGAAGACGGTGTTGTTAGGCTGGGAGGGCATATATCGAGGTGCGGACGATGGTGACTTCTGTGCATGAGGCCTTCTGTTCAGCCCGGATACCGCCGGGAGAATGTCTTGCGACTCCTGAAGTAGTTGTGCCCCGACCCTTGGGGTGTGCTCTGGGGACGTTGGTAAGGTCTGCATCGGAGAAGAACTATACAACGGTGGAGGCGTAAGCCATGTCTGCACCTGCGTCTTGTATTCAGCTTCACGGAACTGCTGCCTCTCCCTCCTGAAACGCTTGAATTCTTTGAGGAGTCTGATTTGGATTGATATCTGCCCAAGTCAAGGTTAGATTTATTTCTAATTCGAATTGCCGCAGACAGAAGGAAAGGAAAGGACACGCACGCTAAACATCTGCATAGCATCCCCAAGTGCCTTGTCACATGCCTGGATTTCCTGTTGGATCTCATCACTACGCAGGAATCGTTTGATGAAGGGGCGGCGGTTAAGCTTTAGGAGAAAATCGTACACCTGTAGGTTGTAAGCGTCGGTATTCAAGAATCATGACATCGTAGATAGACGGTCAACCCTAGATGAAATAAAACTCACCATCCCAATACACTCGTTGAGCTTCCACACTGGACCCTGCATCTCGTCCGCTAGCCCAGCGTCTCCATGCGCACCTGGCTGAGACTTCATATCCCTCTCAGCATCTGCAAGTTCAGCGCGCACAGAAAAAATGGCCGTCGCGCAGCGTTCGGTCAGGCGTAGACATTGGGTGCGATTACTCTATTTCGAATCCCCTCAGTCCTACAAACACGAATCAACACAGGACTCAGGCACTCACCTCGACTGTATCCACAGCCTCCCATATTGCCAACAACATCCGCGCAGCTTCATTCAGTCCAGGGATAGACGTAAGTTTGGAAACGTCACCCAGGATGGTGAGGGAAGTTCGAAGCATAGGTGAGATGGTGGTTACTGTGGATTTGACTACCAATTTTTTTCGTTAGACACATCCATACAAAATTAATAGGACAGTCCGAAAGTAGCCAAATCTAGCCACATACAAGGAGCACTCACCCGTCATCCAAAGTGTCTTACCAGTCCATATATCCCTCTCTGCGCCTTGGATATTCTCGCCTTCTAACACTTTCTCGCTCTCGCAGGGATCGGCCTTGGAGCGAGCAGCCTCTCCCTCCTTTGCAAATCTCTCTCCTGCTTCAGAAAGTTGTGCGAGCTCAGAAGAAGGTAGGACAGCGTTCAGGGCAAGGGAAACGTTCTATCGGAAATATGAGATATGAGCACGTTGTCCCTTGGATTTGATATTAAACGAAAGACAAACGAATAACCAGAATTGTAAATCCCCTAGTCCATATCTTATTCCCCGTTAGAACGAGAACGTGGGAGTTGAGGAAACATGCATGAGCAAAACGCCCGCAGGAATATAAAGATATCACCGTAAGAAAGAAAAGGAACTCACCTCCCTCGCACGAAGCCACCTCTCATTCGTATTGCTTTCTTTTCCTCGCACTTTCGCGCTCTTGAGACGCAGAGCGGGGAAAGTGAACTTATCGTACCATGTTTCCGCATGTTTACTGTGAGCTCGCGGTGTAGGAGCAGAAGGCTCATTGGGGAGCGTGTCTTCTGCCTTCACCTCACCGTTGTCTTTCCCAACGGATGTCGGGAACACCGCCTGACTTGACGATGCAGTAAATTTGCCTTTCTCAGGCGACAACGAACCCATGGATACAACCGCAGTCGAGAGAGGTGCGACATGCAGAGACTTCCCATCCCAGTTCTCCATCGACACAACCTGATTCCCTTCCACTTGCAGTATAGTCTCACTCGGAGACGCACGGGTAACCAACTCTGCAATATGCGGCTTGGGAGGTGACCTGCCAGTAGGTGATCTCCCGAGCAGCCTGGGCCAAAAGCTATGATCTATTTCTTCATTCCGTAGATCCTCCTGGATTCCAATGCCTATGGATTTGAGGGTTCGCTTGTGCGCGGTGGGAGTCGTAGGGGATACAAGGGTGGCAGGGGGACACTGAGAGGATAATAAAAGCGACTCAGGGAGATCTTCTTCTTCGTATTTGTTACTTATGTTCTTCGCGTCGAGGTGACGAATAGGGAGATCCTCGCGGGATAAGGAAGGAAGGTCGCTGAACGAAAGTGGAAGAATTGGAACTTTGTGCGACGAAGAAGGATCTGAATTTTCCCGTTCTGCGCAATCATCCATCGGAAAGGGAGGGCTATCATGCGGTCGTTGCCCTGAAACCACCAAGTCTCCGAATGTATTTCTACTGGGAGAGACAGAGTCGCGCGACCACCACGTCCTCGGCACCCCATTTGGGGGCGTTACATCTCCCGGGAGATTGAGGTGCTCATTCAGTAAGTAATGACGCGAATGAGATAGTTGGTTCAAAGGTCCAGACACAGAAGACGCCAGAGGTGATGTCGGTGCTGGGGAAAGCTCCCTGTCGCACTGAGGTGATAGAAGAACGAAGCGCCTAGTATTACTGTGATCTTCATCATGTGCAAGAAGATGGGACCTGATTGGGGGAAATGAGTCTGTCCGAGGTCTGGTGAACGTGCATTTCTCAAGGGAGGATTGCATGTCGCGACTGCGCATACACTCTGGGGACAGGGCAGAGAAAGACTGGGTAATATTTGCGCTGGGTAAGAGTTGTGGGGTGATCAGCGTGGAACGCGAGCGTGAAGGTGAACCCTGCGACGACAAAGACTGGTCGAGACGAGAAGCACGCGGGGTTGGAGACTCGGATCCGGTCTGAGGCGTATTCATCGTTACTGGCAGTGAGCTAGGCAGAAAATGAACATGTAGCTGTCTAACAGAAGGAAAGAAAGGCGGCCATTCGATACAGCCTCAAGCTGGTTGCATTCAATGGTATCGCCCGCTCATGTTGTGGTCACTGCAGGATTCCTTTGCGTCACGGTTGTGTCACGGTGAACTGAGGCTGCATTCAACTCCCGCGGATCTTTTTCGTTGAAGTCACAGGCAGAATCCTGGTCATGGCAGGCGACGACAATTATGATCTGGAAAATCCAATGTCGATGATGCCTAGTATCAGCGCTGGACGCTGAGCAGTGGCCATACAACTTACAGGTGTTTGGTAGTCACTAACGATAAGTGCAATCCGGCTCAGACTCCGTCGCTATTCGGAAAACAAAGTGAATCCCAGGAAATTCAAACAGCGATACGGTTCAGCGCTGTTGACACTGCGCCGCGATCTCAACGACCTCTACACCCACCACACTCACTATCATAGTGACTGTGCGGAAATGGTTAGGGAAATCGGTGTTTCAGACTCGGGGAGCTGAAGACACATTCAAACAGTGCCCGATAATTGACAGTGTTACTAGTAAGTAATATCATGAAGGTACCTGTACAAATACTGAGTTACTGGGTATAAATTACATATGCCTTGCAGCTACATACGTGGTGACCGAAGAATGTCAAGTCAGGTACTAATATATGTTTCCTTCTCGTTCGTGTCCCTTTCTTCTCCGTGCCTTCTCAATTTCAATCCTTCTCGAGGCTTTAATAACACGCCAGGCAACCGCAATATTCGACGGACTCCTGATCCACTTCTAATTTTAATGCATGATTAGTATGCACCACTTTGCCGACATACCAGAAACGCTCACCGGGGATAAGCAAATCTTTATCACTGGGAGGAGAGAATACTGAGAATGGCCATCGTGTTCTGACGCAAAAAAGGTCCTTTCGTAAACAGAGCAAATCGTTTTCGAACGTAGCCGCTATGATATGCCCGAGTAAAATGAAAACCCCACAGACGTGCATAGTAGCATGCCGGGCTGTCCGTAGCTTCTCGCATCAACAAATCAAGACAGCAACATGCGAGGTGCTCATGAGCATGTGCATCATCCACGTGGAAGTCCTTCGAGCGCATAGGATCTCGTATAAAGTCGCGGAGCGAAGCGTGATAGATTCCGACGGTTCCGACGCCGTCAGGCGGATTCAAGATAACAGGCGAAAATACTTCAAGCGTCACAGCCAAGGTCTCCTGATCCTCATGCAAGAGATCTTGGAGTTCAATGGGTGAAAGCGGATGAATGAGTTGGATGATGGACGCTAACATCCTGCAGTGCGCGAGTGGATTCTCCGAAGTCGCGATGATCTGCCTATAAAGCTGGTCGTTGTCAGCACCGACAGAGTAAGAGATCTAGCCTTTGCTGCGGGTGGTAACCAGTGGCGGAAATAAAATTCATGGCCATGACAACGTAGACAAAAAGACCGCCTGCCTTGAATGCCAATAATGTCTCAAATTCGTCATGTGATGGCCAAGGCTTTGGCGGGTGACCAAAAACAGCAGGACGACTTGTCCGTATTTTGTCTAGCGATACTCGCAAAAAGAAACGAACGTCTTGTATGGTGTCGTCATCGCGGGTGGTGAGGGAAATTTCGTGGACACTAGCTTACATGGCCGTGCGAATATGGCCCTCGGGGCGACTTGTGAATATCAGGTGGATGATCGGCAAGTCTGGGCCTGAGAGTGTCCGTCAACAACGCAACGAGTCTCTGTAAGGTAAGCTGCGGCGTGCGGGTGCGAAGGGGGTAATGGA
>PVYJ01005405.1:83161-103583 GCA_002995095.1 Rhizopogon sp. AM-2018a | reverse complement strand
AAAAAAAAAAAAAAAAAAAAAGGACAGGCCCAACACAGCAAACAGGTAACTCACCTTCCCTGCCCGAGCGCCAACGTCCCTCTGCATCGCCTCCAAGCATACCGCATCAATGCGCGACCTCTTCCAATGCGCTCCCTGTCTCCTCCCCAGCCTTCGGCACCCGTTGCCTGCCCACTTGCTCCGCCTTTGTCATTAGGCTATAGCGTCATGCGGATGCAAATAACATTGCAAGGTCAGTACAATTGTACTGCGGAACCAACACAAAACGCACCACTACAATAGGGTTTCATAGTCCGTACTAGTAGACGAACCATATGGGAAGGTTAATCACGCATGCCTGCTTCACTATGAGGGATCCGTTGTTGATGTTGATGTCACCATTCATTTGCACAGCTAGTAGGTTAGCTCAAAATAGAATGAGAGGCTATACATAGCACTCGGGAAAAAGACGACTTGGACATGCCCTGTACCACCAGGAATCTTCAGGCCATCTTCTTGGTCTGCAGGATCACGTGCTAAAATATTGAACGTGAATATTCACGGTAGCACCTACACATTCAATGGGAGTCGCGGGCACAGTACATAAGCCACACACCGACCCGAAGGTGCCACTTTCGTACAGATCACCGTGTGATCGAGGCAGGTGCTTCGAGAAGGTATTGAAGTCTGAAGTACTTCTATTGTGCTGGAAAGATCTCCCTCACACCGCAGCATGTTGTTGGTAGTATTCTCCATCTAGAACGGATGTCAGCGGATCAGAACCGGGTGCATACACGCGGCTTACATTTGCTGTAGGCTATCCAAAGACCCTGCATGGAACCTCGGCTGTTCCCTATAAGAGTAGCACACATGCTATACTTAGGAGTCAGACAGTGCGCATCGTCGACTGTACGTCCACCCGCGCAGTCGCATAATCGCGCAGGAAGAAGTTCTTGGTCGTCAAAATGCGCAGGACCACAAGGTAATATCGACGATCTGGTGAACGCGAATGGGAACATACTTGTCACAACCACGTCAACTCGGCATCGCAGGCATTGAGGACACATAAGCCGCACGGAACTCTCGTAAGTACAGATTACGAACAACAAAACCTTTTTGCCAGGTGTTTTTTTTGAGCAGATACATAGACATGAAGCCCCAAGCCCAAAGTCCGCCGTGCTTGGAAGACCTTTTTAACATTGCAGCATGCTGTTGGCAGTATTCCCCATGCAGAACGGATGTCAGCGAATGAGAAGTAGTGCCTTTATACAGCTTACGCCATCCAAAGACCCGGGTCCATCTATTCCCTATACTAGTAGTGCCCATCCTTTGGTCTTGGACGCCCGCAGTACATGCTGCCCTGAATCCTCGATGAAGGTATGTAACATATCATCGGTCTGATGAATCCCTGACGCGGAGGTGGTGTGTACATGCCAGGGATATGTTCCTGAGTCGCGTCCATAACGAAAATACGACACAACGCGGACCCTATTCCAGCGACATGACTTTGACAGCCATGTAAGATTAATATGCCAACCCGAACCTGTGATTGACACGTCCCCCACTGTCACACAAGTGTGAAGATCTTATTAATTACAAGTTACAACTCGAATAAGTACGTTACCTACCTGCTTCTCTAGCGGGCTTCCAAACCTGTTTCCAAGAATAGTTTTGAATGAGTACAAATATAGAACGAGCTGTTATCGCCACCTCGGTGAGATATGAGAAACTTGGATTGAACAATCATGTCGCCTATGCCACGTCTTGCAATAGTCGCCGCTGGTGCGATGGGCTCCGCCGTAGCCAAGCGCATGACGAGCTTCGGGTGCACGGTATACACCAACCTCGACGAGCGCTCAGAAGAAACACGAAAACGGGCAGAAAACGCAGGGATGATCGATGTTCCCATCGACGAGCTCGTGCGGAGGTCGGACTGGATTCTGAGCATTCTGCCACCAAAGGATGCGGTATCTTTTGCGGAAAAGATAATACGCGGTGCGAGTCAGGGTGGGAGCGCAACGTTTGTGGATTGTAATGCTGTCAACCCGGAGACTGTCAAACGAATTGCGGGGTTGTTTGCAGGGACGAGTATTGGGTTCGTTGATGCTGGTATCATCGGAGGGCCGCCGAAAGATAACTACGATCCTACGTTCTATGCGTCAGCGGAAGATGAAAGGTTTTTGGATGAATTCGCTGGATTGTCAAAGTATGGATTGAAAGTTTCACTTTTGAAAGGGGAAGGGGCAGGGATTGGAGACGCTAGTGCGCTTAAGATGTCATATGCTGTGAGTGGGAGAACTAGCCAAAGTATATGGTGCTCAAGGAGGTTTAACAGGGAATAACGAAGGGAACGATAGGATTGTATACCACGATGGTGCTAGGTGATTATTATGTTCTTGCGAAAGAAGTGCAAGAGTGATTAACGGATGACAGCGGCTCATGCATCGTCACCTGCCACTGCCGATGCTCTGATGAGAGAGCTGCAGACGTCCCAGCCAGTTTTGTTGGACCGCCTTGTGAAGAGTGTGCCGACGATGCTACCAAAGGCGTACAGATGGATTGGGGAGATGGAAGAAATTGCCGACTTTGTTGGTAGGAGGGAGGGGGATGTGTACCGGGGAATGGCCAAGGTGTACGAGCGGGTAGAAAAGTCGATGTCGGGTGACCAGGAGGACGTGTCGACGTTGAGGAATTTTGTAGAGAAAGCAAAGAAGTTATAAGTAGGCCTAGGCACGGGCTCGGTTAGTGCAATAATTGTTTACCTTATTCGGGTAGACTTGAATGAAATCGATTAGCGTCAAGGCTAAGGCTAATATCTTTACGACCCACCGTTGTTGAGTTCGTCGTTTCTAACGTTCAACGCGCTTGCGTCTCCTCCTCCTCCTCCTTGATTCCCTCTTTTCTCGTTCCATCAAATTGTTTGTTGTCCTCCTAGTAGTCCTCTTTACCCCCATCAGGTACCTTACCTTGCCCGCCCTGAGAACTCGGGAAACTCGCCAGCTTTTTTGAATCATCTATTTGGCCCTGATCTTCAGCATGGCCGTCGCCGCGATCACTGCTCAGAATCAACTTTCTTCCCAATCAAGCCCTCAAATAGCATCTCCATCACTCCCACCATCTGCAGCCGATTTAGACCCAAAGACGAATGGACATACCACAGACGCCTCTGCTATACCCCAGGTGAACGTTAACGGCGAGCCCGTACGCAGTCCCCGACCATCAGCGAATTTTGGCAGGACAGATGCAGAGGATGCTAGATGGGGTTCCAATTTTTGGGTCACCCTCATAGACCCCCAGGTATTCATCTCCTCTCTATCATCCACATTGTCCCGTGTTTAGAATCCCCTTTTTAAAAAGACTAGCACCGTGTTCTTCGCTTGTCCTGCCACTGGTCAAGTGAGCTGGGATCCACCAGCCGGTACGTTTGTGTGCGTGATTGTCACAATTTCAAATAATCCACTTGTTTTTCTTACCCCGCCCTTGTCATTTCTCAGTTTACCTCCGAGCACCGAAGGAGAGTGGTGGGAGCTCAGCGATGACTCTCGTGGTGGAATTCCCTACTACTATCAAACAAAGACAGGAGAAACCGTTTGGGAACGTCCAAACGGTTTTGTCATTCCCCTAACTATCATTCAAGTGATGGCATTTTCTTGTCAAGTCGTAGACCGCAGAACTAACGCTTCTTCTAGCAAACCGCTCTGGGTCGTCGTCTCTCCCAGACTGGCATGCGAAAAGTGAAACTTGAAAGTCAGGAATCCACTGAAGCGTCACCTCGGTCTGCCAGTCGTGTTCGAACTCGATCACAGGTAAGTATCAAGGACACACGCCATGTCTCAATCCGTTCCAACGAGGAACCCGCGTTACCTCGACACTCGCTATCATCAACACGGAGTTCTCCAGGCAGAATAGCTGCTGGAGCTATCCCGGCAAAGAAGCCTCCTACCGTAAAGCGTTCATTTACCACAGATCCGAATACTCCCCGTGGATGGTCAAATGGACATCATCTACCCCCTATACCCGCATCACCATACGCAACAGAAGCTTCTGCACCAAGCTCACGAAAGTCATTATCGACCCCACCTGCCAACGTCGCAGTAAATGGAAGCCCAATCCCACGACCGAGCTCACGCCACAAGGAGAAGGAGAAGGAAAAACGTCTGAACGCTAGCACGGATATCGAGGACAACTCACCATCGAGATCGCGCGCCAAATCATCCCCTTATGTATCACACCGCTCCCCCGTCCCACAAAGTCTCAATGCTGCTGTGGAGATGCTGTCGCTTTCAGACCGTCGCGCTGCTTCTGACATTGGTCACGGGCCACCACCAGCGACGTCCCCACCAGCCATGGATAAACCACGGCCGAGCACGACGAGCCGCCCCAATGTGAAGGTCAACGAGAAGCGAGAAGCTCCATATACTCCTTTAAAACCGATTTCGAGCAGCAGTTTCTGGATGGCACGCAGTATGTCGACTCCTCCCGTGAAACTTGGCAAGACTATTAGCAACCCTGTCCTAAACCAAGGTACGCGTTTCAATGTCAACGCTTTTCTTGGGCGATAGTAAGCCTGCGATATAGAGGCCACGAAGAACATGAGCGCCATCAAGAACCCCGCATCTGGAAAACCGATTCCAATCACCAGGCCGCCGACGCGCCAGCATACTCCTACTACTACTTTAGCGTCTGGGTGAGTATACCGCATGTATGTGCGTATGTGGGCTCAGTACTAATACTTCTTTATTTAGCACGTACCCCGTCCTCCCACACGACCTCGCGTCTGACATCCAGCAATTCGTCGAGTCAGACTTTGCAAGACAGTATTTCTCGACCCATCGTACGGGCTTCATATTCAGACGCAAAGTTCCCGTCGCACAGATGATGGCATGGCAAAAGGCCGGTTAATTCTTGTCTTTTACAATTACATCTAGTTACTTATTTGACATCAGACACCGCTGAGCTCCCCACTTCTCACATTAAACCGCTCGCTCAAGAACGACGCGGTGAGGATATTTAAGGTCATCCAACACATCATGGGCGACCGCGAACGTGAGAAGTCGGCTGGTATACCCGTTCATAACGGCTCTACGCATTCCCTTCCTGGAAGCCCTGTTGGTCTGCTGGAAGAAGAGAGGTGGTTGCTTGGGGAAGGCTTGACACATGGCGAGCTGAGGGACGAGATATATTGTCAATTAATGAAGCAGCTTAATGGGAATCCTAATCCGTGAGTCACGTCCATATCTGATATGCACCAAGCTTACGATTGTTTCCAGGGAAAGCGTCTTCAAAGGGTGGCAGATGCTCTGCGTGCTGCTCACCGCCTTCCCACCCTCCAAGAACTTCGAGACGTACCTCCGCTCCTTCATCCAACAGCGCACAGCTCAACAAGAAGGTCGAGTAGACGTTATAGCCAAACATTGTCTCCGGCGACTCGTCGCCATCTCCAAAAAGGGACCGCGCGGCAAGCCTCCAACGATGGCCGAAATCGAGACCGCCTCAGACGCCGCCTTCAACCCAAGCACATTCGGCGAATCCCTCGACGCGACGATGCGCCTGCAAGAGCGCAACTACCCACACGAGAAGATCCCCATCATCCTCCCCTTCCTCGCAGATGGCATCCTCGCACTCGGGGGCACGAAATCCGAGGGCATATTCAGGGTGCCGGGCGACGGCGACTCCGTCTCTGAGCTGAAACTACGCATCGACAGGGGGTATTATACGCTTGAGAGCGTGGACGATCCCCATGTCCTGGCTTCGCTGCTGAAGCTATGGTTGCGCGAGCTATGCGATCCGCTGGTGCCGGAGGAGATGTACAACGACTGTATCACGCGTGCGAGCGAGCCGGAGACGTGTGTAGAGCTTGTGAAGAAGCTGCCTACGATTAATAGACGGGTGGTACTGTTTTTGATCAGCTTTTTGCAGTTCTTTTTGGAGGAGAAGGTGCAGGCGGTGACGAAGATGACGTCTGCGAATTTGGCGCTGGTGATGGCGCCTAATTTGCTGAGGTGTAATTCAGAATCGATGACCGTCGTGTTCACGAATGCTCAGTACGTGTTTATTTCTGCTAGTGATGTGACTGCGCGATGATTGATATTTTTGTCGGTCGCAGGTACGAACAGGTGTTCGTCCATAATCTTTTGATGCATCTCAAGTGCGATCAGATTGACAAGGACTATGCTCCCATGCACGGCTTGGGGGCGAGTCTGCCGTCACCCCCACAACCGCGTGTTTCTAAATCTCGCAACAGAAAGTGACCGCGAGTTCCTGTCTTCACCATTACATACCCACCATACCCACCCATCCGACTTGGAACGTGCATTCACGTACATATAAATTTTGCTTGGTCCTCGCAAGTTGTAACCTGCTATCCTATTATCATTCATCGGAGCAGCACGCGCTCCTCTCCTTGTTTAATTAAGACAAAAATGTATAGGTTAAATCATGCTATTCGAATTCTAGACGTTCCCCGCCTGGTATCTTGCCATCGAGCCAATCGTCCAACTGTGTCCTCTCAGAGACGTGTTCCCGACGCTGCGGCTTTGGCTTCGACTTGGGCTGGGAACTCCAATTCCCAAACTCATACCCATCCTCTGCGTCCCCCTTGAGCACATCACCCTTCCACGCATCAAAAGCGGGAGCCCTCTGCCTACCCGCCGCTTTCCCTTTCCCACTCTCCTTCCCTTTCCCCATCTTCCTCCTCTGCTCCTTAACAGCCAACCCTTCAATCCTCTCCAACATCCCCCAAACCTCCCCACTCCCCACCACACACTCCTCCTCCCACACCGTGCGCGCGCCCACCTCTCTCCTAAGCCTCTCAACGAGCTTCTTCGTGCGCCCATCAGGCTCGATGCCATTCACGCGCATTTCGAACAGGGCGTCGTGTACGCCTTTGAGGTCGCGGAAACTGGACCAGCGGGTCTCGATGAGCTCGTTGTAGGCAGGGGTGGTGCAGCCGAAGACGTAACTTGGGATGCTGAGGTGCCGGGCATAGTCAAAGATGGATAGAGCAAGGTGGGGGTCGCGGTATTTGTCGCGGAAGGAGCGCATGAGGTGGGCGATGAGGAAGGGGTATGTTGGGGGTTGGAGTTCGGGGAGGGTTGGTAGTTGTGGTGGTTGTGGTGGGTTTGAGTTGGAAGTAGAGGTAGAAGCAGAGTTAAAAGTAGAAGTTGAGCTGGAGGTAGAAGTAGAGCTAGCAGTAGAGGTAGGCCCTGGTTGTTCCTCAGCTTTCGAAATCGCATTCCGCGCGCGCTCCTCGTATTGCTGGGACTGCCCAAACACCTCCCGCATAGCCCATTCAAGTAGTTGTTGATCCGTATCACAAAGCTCCATCTCCTCTTTCTTCTTATCCAATTCCTCATCCGCTGCTGTGGTCCATTTCAACCGTTTCGAGTGGCGTCTGAGCTTGCCAAATAAATCAGACACGGGGGCCTGACCGAACGGCTTGCGCCCGATCCCACCGCCGAGGACAGAAAGGGGGTCATCGGAAGGGAGCTTGGCAGAAGGATTTTTTTGCTCGGAGACGGCGTTGAAGATCATGTTGAACATTTCGTCAAAGGCGTTGATTTCGCGTGCAGTCATGGCTTGTCTTCGTGCGCGAGTGTGCCCTGTGGCGTCTGTACCCCCACCTCCAGCGCGTAATGGATTGCGCACGGCGGAGGGAAGGAGCGGGGGCATGTCTTTGATGTCATTAAAGACATGGTCCCATGGAGATTCTTTGGTAGCGAAGATGGAGTCGGATGAAGAAGTGCTGGTGGATTGTTTGGTCTCTGGTTCTGGTGTATCTGGCTGAGCAGCAGAGGTCGTCAAGCTACGTGCAGCTGACCTAGTAAGACTTGCGGCTGCATAATTGGAGACTCGACGGTAGACGAGCATGATGATGCTTATTTTCTAATTTGGCCAAAATCACTATTAGCGAAGCTTTGATATTGTTTGCGTTCCTCCTCGAAATAACAAGTATAGCCCCTGAATATAAATTTATATTATTCAAGTGAAAGGTCTCCGAAGAGCGCAAGCCTGATTACGACCCGACCCAGTGAAGTTGGAAGATGTATTCAATAAAGCCTATGCAAAGACTTCAACGGTGTGGCTAGCTAAAGATGTTCGCTGGTACGTGTTCGTCGTCATCGAGCTAGGCACTGTTATATTGTAACTTCGTACAGATGACTTTGGCCGCCTACGCACCATGTCACGCTGAACATCTGTTTTTGAGGCTAGGGAACCGTACAGGAATAACATGTGCCTCGTATGCGAACCTACTATCATTTGGCTACTACAGTAGCAGTTTGATGATGAACAATACTCGTCAAATGTTCTCTGATGAACACTTATATGTTATCTCTTGACTGGCTTGGACTCTTAAAAGGGAGTAGCGGAATCCCCTGATGAGAGCTTTCGTCGGCTCGAGACCGCTACCTGACCGTTTTACTAGCCTCTCAATGCTCTACATACCAGCGCTCTACCTTCGGGGACGGCGGTCTGCAGCGCTGAGTGCAGGAGGTGGTCTGCTTAGTACACTCTACTTAAGTCTTTATCACATTCGCTGCGTACCGCTTACTCGGTTGAACTAAATATATATATAACCTGAGAATATACTGGTTTGTGGTTGAGAGTCGATCTGTGCTTGATGACCTCGCCAAGGGTGAAGCCGAGGACCCTTCGCCCCGGAAGGTTCTCGGCGACCGCACACTATACCTTGCCGGAAACAATTTTGGAAACATCAGACTTAAGTCCCGGAAAACCAGTGTTAGCTGATTTTGATACTGTGACGTTTGGAAATGTTTCATACCCCCTCACACACCCTGATCCAAATCTTTCCCCGAAGGTTAGTCTCGTCCATAGTTGTGCTTCGTGACCGGTGACGGCTGGAATACTAAGAGATTGCTCGGCACCCATTTGCATTCCACTTGCCATGTGAAATAATCATATGCTAGGAGCGCGGGCGAAGCGTCGAGCAAAAGCAGTTCTCAGCGGCACCGGGATCGCCGGTGACCCGGCGCACGCTAAGAGTGGGTTGGATTTTACTAGAGTACTACAGAGTCTCTGTAGTAGTCTGTAGTGTGCCGTAGTGAATTAAGTACGTTTTCCTGATGGCCGCCCGCCCATGCGTGGTCAATGTGATACACGGCAATTTCGCCCAGTAACGTCATTGGCAAAAGCGGTTCCCAAGCAACACCGGAAATGCTCATGATTTTGTTCATTAACTCTGAACCCCTTAACGCTGTAATTCAAAAGAAAAGTGAGTCCGAGGCGTGTACAGTAAGTAATAGGACCTACTAGTAATAACACTAGTGATATGCAAGAAACACAAAATACCAGGACGAGGAAGAATACATTGCGCTGGAGTGGTCGAGTGGCTACTCCAGTGACCAAGGCAATTATTCACAGGTACACTAAGCTCTTACTGAGACGCTTTAAGAAATTAGGTCTAGCGTCTCCATGATGAACTCATTGTACAGCCAAGGACGTCACAGCTTTGGATGCTGAGCGCTGAGGTGTTGAACGCATTATTCAGTCACTTGAGCCTGACTACGTAGACGTGCTGTTGGAGTTGTTGCCCTCTGAAGTCTGATGCAACAGAAAGGTCGTCAAGCTGCCTGCATCTCCATCGCCTGCATAACTAGAGACGACGAGAAGAAATAGTGCTTCAAGTGAACTGCGTACATTGAACGCGTTGTTTATCCAAGTTTATCAACGTTAGCGACGACCGTTTCGAAGGCGCCTGCACTGTCTACAGCGACCGTCAACGAGTCCCTCGAACGACTCCAAGCTTCACGGCTTGAATCACAAGATACCACAAAGTCAGGGCTGTTTGTTCATCATCACCTAGGTTGCTCAAGCGGAAAATAGTAAGATACCGACCTGCTGTCCTACGCTAATCTACCATACCCGTCTCACTTACTTGATTATAGCCAACGATGATGGGCACTGAGGCTAGTCCTAAGACTTTAGTCAAAATTGAGGACACCTTCCACTCGTTATTCTCTTCTCCAGATGCCGATGTCATTCTCGGTTCCAGTGATCATACCCTATTCCGTGTCCACTCCTGGACCCTCAAAACGACCTCGGGCTGGTTCCGATCGCTCTTTTCCATGCCTCGACTAAACCCTGTTTCTCATCGCCCAGAGACGATCAACCTCGACGAGGATTCACGCACACTAGATAGCATCCTGCGCATGATCTGCGGTCTGCCGATCAATCCACTCACCTCATATGATGATGTTGATGTATTATTATTCGCCGCGGAAAAATACGATATGCCGGGACCTATCTCGCTCATACGTATCCTTGTCATGACGCCCCCCCTCTTAGACCAGCCTCTCCGGCTCTACGCAGCTGCAAGCCGTTTCGGCTGGGAAGAAGAGGCGAAATATGCGTCCACACAGTCGCTCGCTCTCAACATTTACGCGCCAGAATATCAACCCATCCTCCGGAAGATTGGCACGAGCGCTGTGCTCGACCTGATACACCTGCATCGTGAGCGGCGGGAGGGCCTCCGGAGACGGTTGGATGAGACCCCGTTCGTGACAGGGAGCACGGTAGCACATTGCCCGCGGTGCAGGCGAACGATAGAACATCACACGTGGAGAGAGCTCAAGTATAAAGTGGTCTTGGAGATGGATGTGCGCCCGTTAGGGGATACGGTTCTTAATGTTGGACTGGTGGACTGGCCCGAGGCGCAGGCGTGTTGGGATGCTAAGTGCCCAAATACTGAGTGCACGTGTGTTCTGTATGATAAGAACGAAACTCTACGTCTCATTCGAGAGTGTATTGACAGTCTTCCAAAGGCAGCATGAAACCTCGTATATCCATAGATGTATGTTCATATGTTGCGATGTAGATTCTGTTACTAATACCATGTATTTTGACTTAATAACCCCTGTGAAGGATATCAACCAAGTTAAGACCTTAATATTCCAACAGTCAACGTTCGTTCAGCGTGCGATTCTACCTTCGTAATACAAATACAAGCGTTTTGAAGAAACCCTGCTCGAGGCCCTTTGCTGTCTGGAGGGACAACCGGTCCGGTTTCAGTGACTATACACGCTGATATAGTTTTGGAATTAGGTCTCTAAGCACGCGGTCGAAGACACGAACTCTGATTATCAACTCTTAATCTGGTTACGCAGGGGGGTTAGGTGGTTTGGCCTGTATATTTAAGTCAGGAGAAAAAGCGATAATCAAATCGTGACTCGCGCTTTGATGGCTTTCGTGACGTGGAAGACGCCGCCGTCATGTCAGGCTGAGTTGCTCTGTCAGGCTGTTGTGAGGGCCAGATTTATGGAATCGCACTGGCAGTAAGGCGGAAAAACGTCTGAATCATGACGTGGAAGTCACCATCAGATATAATTCAATATGTAGCTAAATGAGTAAGTAGTACTCCGTCAACACACCACATGTAACAAAAATGTACACAGAAAACAAGGGATTACCGAGACATGAGAAGGTATGATATGAGCGAGGACAGTTTCCAACAAAAAAGCTTGTGAGATCAAATACCGTTTCGAAGAGCATCCATTGTGATATGTAGTCCGTTTATTTCCGAGACTCCAAGTCCGAGATACAACATCAGAGGAGCTGTTTCCAACCCGCATCACGGCACTTCTTCACGAGGCGCTTCACTTCTTGCGATCGTGCACGCGTTGTGACGAGAAGGGTGTCCGGCATGTCGACAATAACCAGATCATCGACGCCGAGACAAGTAATGAGGCGGCCTGAGCCGGGCACTACAATTCCCCCAGCAACTTGTTCCGTCAGCACTGTTGAACGGAAATGAGATCAGCTGCGGCGACCCGGTGAAGAAATGAAACACTTACCCAAAGCGCCGTCTCCAAGAACACGCGGTTGATTGGATTCAGCAGGCAGCAGGTCCGCGAGCGAAGAGAAGTCACCGACATCATCCCAGCCTAAGGGTCTGCCGTCAGTCTACCTCGCTTCGTAAATGAAAAATGGGGACGGACCAAATGTCGCGGGCACTACAGCAACCTTACCCTCAGCAGCCGCCGGTTCTGCGACTGCATTATCAATCGGAATCTTTTCTAGCTGGGGCCAGATTTCATTGAGAGTGATCTGGCGCAGCGCCTCGTCATTCCATACGGCAGCAATTTTCTGAAGCCCGTCGTGGAGGTCCGGCTTATAGTCCTTCAAGAGGTCCATAAGGACAGTCGCCTTCGTAACGAACATTCCTGCATTCCAGCGGTAGTTTCCAGTTCCAATATAAGCAGCGGCTGTGCGCGCATCAGGTTTTTCTTTGAAGCTGGAGACGAGCCTTGCATTCGGAGCATCTTTGAAACCTAGTTTATTTCCGAGGCGGATATAACCGAAGCCAGTGGAAGGATGAGATGGCGCAATCCCGATGGTAACGAGATAATCTTTCTTCGCTACTTCGACGGCCTCGGCGACGGCTGAAAGAAAGGCATCATCACCTGAAATCATGTGGTCCGCAGCAAAGGAACCGATGACGGCATTAGGGTCACGCTTCGCGAGTACCGCCGCAGCTAGACCGATGGCTGCCATGGAATCTTTTGGACCAGGTTCACAAAATAAGTTGTGCGATAGAAGGTCAGGGAGTTGTTCCCGGATCGACTTGACATGCCCTGGACCTGCTACCACGGTGGTGCGGACAGGGGATGAAAGGGGGAGAAGACGGTCCCAGGTGGCTTGGATCAAGGAACGCCCCTTAAGAGTTAAGTCGAGAAGGAACTTTGGGTGATCTTCGCGCGAAAGCGGCCAGAGCCGCGTGCCAGCGCCTCCTGCGGGGATGACGACGTAGAATCCGGGAATGTCACGTACGCCAAGTTGAAAGGGTGTAACAACGTTATCACCCAGGGGCGATGGATGGTGATTAATGGGTGGGGTAAAAAGGGATGGAATACTATGCGCGGACAGGAAAGGGGATTTAGCTCGAAGAAGGGGACTGCTGGGCACTGGAGTCGCAAAGCCAGAGCCTATGCGCGAGCTGGCGTAGTAGTTTCCGTTCCCGTTCTAGTTGCAATTCCGAGATTCTTGGAACTTAGAAACGGTTGAAGTGCAAGGTAATGACGCTCACCTGAAAGCCTTCCCGGATTTGACGTTCCAAGCTCGCATTTGCCATTCGTAGTTCGGCACATTCCTGTCGCAGGTCGGATATCTCAGTTTGCTAAGTACTAACTGTCAGCGTTTTGTTTGTGATACTACATGAAAAAATGGGGCTTACAGATTTCTGAACTGCGGCCATGATTTGAGAGAACATGAACTCTACAGGTAGTGCACTGACGCTGCCGCTGACCTGCCCAGCAGGTGGCACAGCAGAAACAGGCTGAAAGGACATGGCTGATGATACTAGTACTAGTAGGAGGTAATGACAAGAGTGCAACTTAAAGCTTCAAGGGCTAGGGTCGCGCGTTTTTTTTTGGCAAACGTGTATAAGTTCAAAGCCCATTTCGGGTGCAGTTCTTCGGCGTCTTATTCGGTCAACGGAACATACAAACGTCGTTCATTTGTCATTGACAACTCGAGACAGATATCTCCTCAAGTTCTAATCATTAACTAATGTTTAGTCGCTCAAACAGCTCATTAGTCTTCGTCACTCTCAAATTCAAGGGCCTGGTACTTCCTCGCCTTTTTGTTCGGGTTGGCTAAAGATGCGCCCTTAGGAGGTCGGGAGCTTGCTGAAGGTTCTGTTCCAAAGTAGTATATCAGCTGTCTGCGAGAACATGGCACGAATTAGACAGGAGTTACTAGATATTGGGTCATTCGGCGGCGACCTTTCCTTTGCGCGAGCAAGTTCCGCTTCGAGAGTTTTTATTTTTCTTTCGGCTTCCTGATTTACAGCAGAGATGACAGGGTCTTCATTCGGGCCCACGCATGTGCGCTTCGGCGCTGCGACCATGTGTTCGACTACTTGCACTAACACCGTCAAGGAACGTGGCGTACCTGAATTAGCGTGAGATGGCTCTGGAGTAACACTGGTATCGCCGCATGAAACTCGGAAAGACGGCATTAGCTGACATTTGCGGGACTGAGCTTGTAGCGCAATCTTCACGTGGGTTATTGTTGATAATAAGCTGACGATTCGATTACCTTACTTTGGTGAACACCGCAGTTGCATGCGATGCAGCTTCAGTTGAGGACACTTCTTTCAGAGTCATGTGTAGCGGATGCTTGGCGGTTCGCCCAAAAGTGAGCTGTCGAAGTCCTATGTCGTCGGCTTGGTATAATCGATACAGCAAAAGTAGTATTCACGTTAATGTCCGAGCCTTTCTCAGTCCATTCCCCTATCGAAAGGTCACCGTTCACAAATGCCGTTCGAAGCTTTTCGGCGAAGGTTTTAAGCACTTCAGGAGTTTGCGTACCCTAGAATGATCAACAGTCAGGGTGAGGGCAATCAAACCGCCCTGCCACGAACGGTGATTTTAAGGATATGTTGGGCCGACCACGAGCCTCTCCACCACCTGCCTTCTGATCCTTTGAGACCCAGGTAAATCGACCATGCGGATTCCGTTACTTGCGATAGCGTGACGAAACGATCAGCACCCTGATAGATAACTTGTATGAGCTCGTCAAGACCCCCAAAATGCGACAGGACGGTGGACATGCTGAAAGCTATAACCAGACACTTTCCAAAACAAGCATGTAGCCTTGCAGCAAATGCTAAGTGATTCTTTCCACGCACGGACCATCAACAGAATCTATATAAACCTGTCCTCAGTCTTTCCTGGTTCTTCAGAACATACTCAGCTAGGATCTATTTTATAGAAACTAACCCGAGTCTCGCATGTTTACTCATGCCACATCCTTCAATTCCGCTGGATGACACCAGCGCTCACTCGTTCGACAGAGAACATGGTCTTCCGTTCGCGGGGATCTCGAGGACGTTTGGGTTTGTGCATTGTCGGGCTGCTTGCAGTCTGGTGAAGCCATATCCAGCGAGTGGAGCGTCTGTCTGACGGAACTTCGAAATAACCTATTTACTTATTGTTGTCATTGTCTTCTTGAATTATAATTCATGTTGTGGAATTTTTTCCTTTGTCCTGTGATTTGAACTACGCATCAAATGCATGTCTGAGTGCAATGGACTGTACTCCCAGAAATCATATTGATGACACCATCACCTATAGGCCAGTTAACACTGCACCTTGTTGCTAACACATGTAGCCTCTGCAAGGTGGTCATGACGGAATTGAAGGTGCCAGGATCGGTTGTTTAGTACAACCCGCCATATATCATTGATTGAGCCTCTCTGTCCTAGCCTCTGGCGGTGATATGGTGATATCAGTGATGATTGTCGATGAGTAAACGCAGATCACATATTTGATACCACCAGTTAGCAGGGGTTACACCATGCGGGTGACGCTTCAGCGAGACCCATCGCCGTCTACTCAGGGAGTCGAGCCTGAAAGCAGATAGCCATTCGTCGGCGCTAAACACAGTTCGACGAGGGCCGAGGTCAGCCACCACATGACAGATGGTAGGTAGGGACACTGCCAATCAAGCGCCTCAGACAATTACCCTCATGCGCCTTCACCAGCCTTGGCCTTCCACGACTTCTCTGGTTAATGTCTGCAGGTTTTTGATCAGCTTCAGCCCAATTACCCAGCTGATTCGTCGAATTTGCTCCTGGTGGCATAACGGGGCCATGCCCCAACGCATTAACATTATCGTTATTAAAGGTTCGAACGATGGCATAAATACAGAGAAGCGCTGATTGATTTCAGACGCGTACTGTTTGACTCACCTTTTCTTTTCCTTGGACGTAGTGCCTGGGGGTATTCAAGATGTACACCGACCAGTACACGAGTCGGCCCCTCGATTATCGTGTCTTATTATTTTGCATAATTTCTACGAGAGTCCCCCCCTCCCCATGTTCGGCATTTCCCGAACGGGTACCTCTTGCGAGAAAAACCATAATATCAGCGGCCCGCCATACCATACCATTTGAACTTTGTTCGAGTGTTACAACGAGGTACCGCGTGGTACCAACTGAAGGACTGACATTTATATCCAATATGCCATAACAAGTCCACGTCCACTTACGTTCAGGATAAACTCGATATCAAGGAAACTTCCACATCTCGACTTCGAGATGCAAAGAATGAATACGCGAACAACAGGTGGTTCCCATGGTGTACTGGAGAGCGCCATTAAAAATAGTTCAACTTACAGACCCTACTCCCCTGACAGGTGCGAAAGATTACCCGCCTTGGGGTCGTCAGTTTCAGGCAATCATCCCTAAGCCCTGATGCCCGCTCATGTGTCAAAGTCGCTCGGAGGAAATGTAATACCCTCCGAGTCCGTCGATCTTGGTCACTTGATCGGCTTATAGTGGGCGAATAACATAGAGCCACAAAGGATCGCAAGGCCAGCAAGCAGGTTATTTGCCAGGTATACGGGCTCTGGTTACTCGACTTGCTATTCGGTCAGTATAATATTAGTTCTGCAGCTGTGCATGCGTTGTGCATAAGAAGCATAACTTAAGCTTAAGGCTCAGTGGAGTTACTGAATTGCAAGTCCTAAGAAAATCATGTGCATGGAGACTACCAGACCGTACCGATGACATGCGCCACGGTCCGGATCTGCCTGGGTCTGCCTATGATTCGGTTTATTTCCACAATCATCTCATCATGACATGCAATTCCATCCTAGATAACGAGGTACACAACTGCCCTGATCTTCAATCTAAAAATATGTCTTTGAGGTTGAGGTTGAGGTTGAGGTTGAATAGGATTGAATCCGTCGACCCTGCAATTCCAACCAGCCAAGCTCTCATAATTATGGCTGTTATTATGAATCACACGGATACGGCGGATATTGGAGGATATTGGGTGAAGTCCAAATTCCCTGGCATCAAGATCCAGGGATCATTTTCTGACGCTCCCATCTGCTTCCATGGAATATTTGTCCATGATGTTGACAATCATTGACACTCTTGCGAGTGCACTACATCCAGTGGGCTGTTGTCAATTCGTGGGTACCATCATGTAGATACAAGTTGTCAAATTCGAATCATGACCAGCGTATCAGAACCTGTTTCCTCGAAGTCGTTTTGTATTGTCGATCTATCCCCTCGCGACAGATCATGTGTATCGAGCCTCGGCGCATACCAATCATTGAATTAGACGCATCATCATACAGATAAGCCTCTTCCATGCTGAATTGACGGGAAATGGCGCAAGGTCAAAAAGTTATCTGTATTACAGCTTTAGACGAAATTAATTTAGGGTGTGTCAACGGGGTTCCAGCTGATGGCTCCTTCCTTTCCCTGGTCGAGTTCATCAAGTTGCGCCATCTCTTCGGAGTCGAGCTCGAAATCATACAACTGAGTATTTGATCTGATACGTTCTGGTGTCGCTGATTTTGGAAGCGGGACGAACCTAAAACCAACGCGAATTCAGGTTGGAAGATTAGAAAAAATGGCAACTGAGCAACATACCCTTTTTGTAGTGACCATCGAAGGAGCACTTGGGCTGCATCACGACCATGCTGACAACGTTTCCTGTTATATGATGTATCACCTCGTGGGGGCAGGACTCACATTGTGCGCTATCATTTGAATTATAGGATGATCCATGTTACCTCGTATGATTGGGCAGTAGGCTTGCACCACGATCAAATGTTCACGACAATAGTCCACTATCGGCCGCTGCTGGCACAACGGGTGAAGCTGCCAGCAGGCAATGAGCGGAATGCAATGCTGATCAGAAACCTGTTACATGCCTCGATCTGATTCACCGCAGGCGCATCATATCCCGCGTTTGCGATCTCTTGCAAATGCTTGATCCCACTGTGAGAAACGTTGCATTACGACCCTGGCTCTTTCTATAGGCAAGGCGAAAACAACGCACTAGTTTGAAACGCCGACAGAGCGTATTTTCCCCGCACAGCGGGCATCTTGCAAAGCCTTGTACGTGGCTAGACGTCGCTCAGTTCCAGAGTACGGATCATGAATAAGAAACAAATCGATGTACTCTAAAAAAAGTGGGGGCGTCAAAAGAATTGCTATTCAGCATGAGGCAGACCCACCAAAACCGAACTTAGTAAGAGATTCGTCGACGCCCTTCAATGTGCTGTCGTATCCATGATTTTTGCTGACGCATTTCGTCGCTAAATTTAGGTAAAAAGAGATAGAATTAATAGAAGTCTATCTCCCGGGTCGCCTTCACAGTGACACGCACTAATGAAACACTCGCTTCGGTCGATGCCGCTATCTCGGACAGCTTCTCCTACCGCGCTTTCATTGCGGTAGGCTTGTGCCGAATCCACATGTCTAGACTCTAAAGTGACTCGTTGGAAACATCATCGTGAGCCGCATTACCTGTAACCTGCTTGGAGGGCCTCAAGAACTGATGATCGTGTCGTGTAGTTCTGGTATACGCCGAATCCCAGGAGTGGCATTGTGTAACCTATAGTCGCGATGACCCCTCGCTGCTCAGCCTCAGACAAGTCTCGGGAACAAGATCATGAAGTACCTGACACCAGTTCGATTTTAGAGTGGATTGTCAGCGCCATGTTGTACATATGCCTCCAGGTGAACCGTGTGTCCTTCAGCAGTACTAAGTAGTATGTAGTCACTGAGGCGGCCACCTTCGCTGTGCTTATTTGTGGCAGCTTGGTCACAAGATCTAGCGTAATTAGGCTGCTGCTAAAGCCCTAAAGTATTAGCCAAATACAGTATAGCATTCAGGTTTAAGGACTGTTCTTGGACGTAAGAACACGGGAGGCGGCGTACATGAATCGAGGATATCAATGCATTCACACTACGTAAAGAGGATTTTATTGTCTTCCAAATGAATGCCGTGATACTCTTTTGTCATGCTCTCAGTGTGGGGCAAGATCAGCTGCGCATCGGGTCGAAGCTTCGAAAATCTTACTTCGGCCTAACTTTCGTCCATGTCTAAACCCATCTCTTTTCGCCTCTCCAAGTACTCTTTCATCCCTCTCTGTGCGGCTGCTTTTGCTGAATCAAGCTTTCCGGCCTTTGCCAGAGCCAACAATAATGCATGTGCAAGGCCAATGTGATTATGGCGACGCACGCTGTTCTCGAACTTTGAAACAAGATCACAATGGTGATATCGGTGACAAATCTCGATGCTCACCGCCCAACGCTCGCGCTTCGAGTTTTCATTGGAAATTTTGTTCATAAGATCGACAAATTCAGCATCCTCCACTGAACCCTGGAGAACCTCTAGACGCGTTCTCATCGCAGGTAACGGGTCATCACGAAGCGCGAGCAAGCTGAACTCAAGCTGCAAATATTAAATTGATATAAACATGGGGACTTTTGTTTTGCTCACCGCTCCTATGGGATAAGATCCTATCCGGTTCTCAATAACTTCCCTGGTAAGGATATGAATTCAGTGATGAAACACGATTACGGTATATTATCGGTACCTTGCTTTCTTGAGCCATCCCTCACCAGATCCATCAAACTCTCCATGTCGTACAGGATAAGGTTTCAAACCATCAAGTTCATACAAACTCCCCAGCGCTGGAAGGTATACCACAAAGTGATAGGCATCTTCGCTCTTTTTTGGAAGGTCTAGACCGTCTAGCGAGATAGAACTAGGTGGAGAAAGGGCATTGTGAGCCTCTCGAAGCCAGTCTGCGCTCGTAATAGCCATCCCACATGTTTGCGGATCCATGCCAGTAGTAAAGTTCATGAGATCCATAAATTGCGGCCCAGCGGTGAGGGGGGCGATGTTTCCCAGGGCGTTGATAACAGCAAGTGTGGCACAAGCGTTGTTCACAGTTTGGTGGGCGAAGAATCCCGGAAAATCTGTATCATAGTGACCGGCATTGTCATTAGATTTGTCGCTAGCCAATTCAGGGACCCATTTGAACAAGAAAATGAGGGCATGTACAGGCTGTAATGCAGCCAGTGATTCCGGCTCAAGTGAGTAGAGGTCATCGACGATATAAGGCACTCCAAGCCTTTTCAGTAGCTCTCTGTGACGGGTGGCATGAGTCAAATAAGTCAGGTGCCGTTTCTTTGACATACGTAAATACCCCAGGGTCAGATTCTGTAAGTTGCCAGCCGCTCGAGTCACCGTCCGACATCGTTTACGAGTCTGACGTGTAGAAGGCAGAAAGCAATCAAACATTATAAACGCGCGTCAGTCAAATGCCACAAGTGGCCAAGCCACGTGACTTTATTTGGCAATCTCCACCTATGTATGGTTCTGCCAGAAATTAAATTAAATTAAATCGACGGAGGAAGGAAACACATGGACAGACCTCCCACAGCGTTTTTGTGGCCTGCGGCGTTAACATACTGACAGGACTGCCTGTTATTGGCATCTTCTTGACGAAATTTCGAAAATTTGCTAGAAGAGAGCTTTAAATGCTGTGATGTGATAGTGCCAGTTCATACCGTACAATGCTAATAACTAGAGCGTGAACACTACAACTGATATTTGCACTGCGTACATCATGTAAGTAGTACCATATACTAATAGTACACCTCTTGCCCAAT